>CAUYON010104852.1:0-29104 GCA_963573935.1 Arctocebus calabarensis | reverse complement strand
GAAAGATGGAGACTTTACCTCTTTCATGTTTACATGGATGGAGCTGGAACATATTCTTCTTAGCAAAGTATCTCAAGAATGGAAGAAAAAGTATCCAATGTACTCAGCCCTACTATGAAGCTAATTTATAGCTGTCATATGAATGGTACAACCCAACTATAACACAAGAATATAGGGAAAGGGGCAAGGGTAGGGAGGGGAGATAGGAGGTTGGGGCGGAGGGAGGGTAATTGGTGGGACCACACCTACGGTGCATCTTAGAAGAGTACAGGTGAACCTTGCTAAATGCAGAATACAAATGTCTTCATATAATAACGGAGAAATTGCCAGGAAGGCTATGTTAATCAGTTTGATGAAAATAGTTAAGATTGTATATGAAACCAACACATTGTACCCCTTGATTGCACTACTGTACACAGCTATGATTTAATGATAAAGATAATAAAAAAAATAGACTCGAGAGAGCATGAAAGAAGGAGCTCTCGTGCAGACCGGTAGCCTGCCTTTCTCCAAGAAAGTTCTGCACGTCCCACAAGCCCCACATGTCCCACATGTCTTGCCTGCCTTGTGTATACCTCGGGAAAGAACGCACAAGAAATTCCTCAAGCCTGTAGCATTGCAGACAAGCCGCCCTTAGAGACATTTGCCCAGCTACAACTGCCTTCACCAACCAGCTGACCCATTCCTGCCGTGCCTTCTTTGACCAAGGAACATTGTTTCAAACAGCTTACAGATGTTTGCCTATATTTAGAAGTTTCCCTGACTCCACCTTCTTGGAATCTAACTATGAGCCGTCAAAACGCGCATATCTCAAACTGCAAAATTGCAAACCCTTCCGTATTCTCAAATAATCTTTTTGTTCTTTTCGGAGAGCATCTCTCTCTGTCATTATTTTAGGTTGACTATATTAACAGAGCCTAATTAAAATAGAGGATAAGATTGGAGAACTTCTACCAGCCTTTAAGCCGTGGCTTAAAATATGTTTCCTTTTAATCTCCGTCCTTAGGAAACTGTAATTTGAGTACACATAATCACAGAATGATTTTAATTTTGCATTTGCTTTATGTAGCCAAGATAATAAACATTTCTATGCTGCTACATAGTCATCATAATCATATCTTTAAGTTGTAGAATAACATTTTATCAAGTAGTCCATAATTTACTTACCCACTATTATATATTGACATTATTTCCAATTTTTGTCACAATTATGAGTAATGCTGCAATGAATAGGTTTATGCTTATGGCATTTTTATCAGGACTTTCTTTTTTTTTTGAGACAGAGCCTCAAGCTGTCACCCTGGATAGAGTGCTGTGGCATCACAGCTCACAGCAGCCTCCAACTCCTGGGCTCAAGTGAGTCTCCTGCCTCCGCCTCCCAAGTAGCTGGGACTACAGGCGCCCACCACAACACCCGGTCATTTTTTTTTTTTTTTTTTTTTTTGGTTGCAGCCGTCGTTGTTGTTTGGCAGGCCCAGGCTGGATTCGAACCCACCAGTTCAGGTGTACGTGGCTGGAGCCTTAGCCCGTTGAGCCACAGGCACCAAGCCTTATCAGGACTTTTTAAAATCAATTGAAACCAAACAAATTACCTTTAAGCCTTCTGCAGTTCATTATCTTTGATTTCAAAAATTAATTCTATAACGTACAGGGTTGTCATAGTGATTTAATTATGTCCAGTGATTACATTGGAAGATGTTAGGGAAACAAGCAAAATAATAGCTATCTGGAGGACTCGGCACCTAAACTTTGTAAACTCTTTTTGGAATAGTTGATTTTCAAATTGGCATCTCCTAAAATTATTTTTGTTTTCAAAAAGGAAGTTCCTCAAAGGCTAATTTATTTTTGTGTTGATCACAACTTCTTTTTGAGCTCATAACCTAAGTGTTCAATGCTGTTCTATGTCGTGTTGACAGACCCAACATTGTAGGACAGCAGATCTGAATGTTTTCCTGGAAATTTAAGGACCAGTAAATGTAACGAAGAGAACACTTACATTTAACTTGTAGCAGAACAGATCTGGGAGGGTGACATCATCCCAACCATCTCAGCTTACCTGGGACTGAAGTCTTTTCTAGGACGTGTGACCTTGATTGCTGAAGTCAAGAAGGTCCTGGGCAAACCAGTATGAGTTAATCCCTGAAGCCAGGATTCGACATTTTCTGTAAAGCCTCCAAGGGCAGAAACTAGACCAGAGAGTAGGCGTTACCTAGAAGCAGTTTCTCTAATTTAGCATCGAGACACTTGGTCAACTAAACAGAACAGACTGCTTTGCCAGTCTCTGGATATATTTATCAAAAGCAGGACATCCACTTGTTGAATATGCTGACAGAGCTGGGGTTTTCGAAGTTTGCTGCATGGTGACATCCCCTAGGGAGCATTTAAAACACCCCTTGCTCAGGGTGCCTAGAGATCAAACAAGAAATCCTGAGGGTGGGGGTCAGACATCAGTAGTTTTTAATGACCCTCAGCTGACTTAGATGTGGGACGCAGGCTGAGGACCTCCAGGTGAGGCTGCTTTATCCTGAATGTGTGTAAGTATCACCTGGGGGCCTGACTGGATACAGCCTCTCAGGCAGTAAGCCTGGGCTGGGGCCTAGGATTCTACCTTTCCAAAAAACTCTCAGAGGGAGAGTTGCCTTGACTAGCTCGAGAGAGATAGTAGAGACTCAGGCTTCATAAGGAGTGGGGAGATACACAGGTGAAGAGAGACATTGAACTTGGTGAGTATTAGGTGCCTCCTCAACTCTAAAGATTCTCAGATTTTTTTCTGAACTGCAATATAAGTCTTCTTCAAAGATTTTTAAACGTAATGTTTTCTTTGAAGATTAAAAAACGCTAAAACCCTTTGACAGATCACCCCACGTGTATCACAACATATATGCTATGTTTTGGATCACTTCTAAGAATTGTTATATGAACAAATTAAATAATCCAAAACCTAATCTCTTGAGTTGATATATAAATTATCCTGCCTTCATTTTCTTTTAAATAAATGAGAAGCGTTGTTATCATAGGTTTGTTCTGATGGCTTATGCACAGCACAAAACCCTTATGTCTACTTTGCATCCAGGACTTTTTCTCCAGGAGAGGATGCTGGTCTGCAAGGAAGAATCCAGGAAATGGAAGAGTCCCTCTGATAGACAAGTCTCCTTGGAATCCTTCTAGGTGTGAAAGATCTGCCCCGGCCAGGAGGAAGTCTCAGGTTTCCTGGTTGTAGTAACCTTTTCCTCAGCATCAGGATCCATCAAGAAAGAACAGATAGAAAGGGTTGGGCCTTCCAGTAGGTGCCGTTCATCTAAAGGAAGCTTCTTTCCAGGAAATCTGAAGCTCACTCTATGGACTCAAAGGAAAGATGGCTCGGTGGCCAAACAAAGAACTCAGGAGTCTTTGAACCCTGGGGTTTGGCATCTGGTTCCATCACTACTAAGTGGTGTCAACTGGATAAATGGTTAGTGGTTAACCTCTAAGGCAGCGGTTGTCTTTCTTGGAGGTCTGGTGAAGCCATGGTCAGTTCTGTATCTCTTCACGTCGTTGGCTTAGGGAACTCAGTCTGGTGGGGGATATCTGCGTATGACACAGGAATGTTTCCCTTTAGTTCTCCTTTAGCCATTTCATTACTTCTCCATTCTGATGAAAGTACTTTTCAAAAGTATTGAGTATGCCACAATTTGAGTTGGCAAAAAAACATGAATAATTCTTCTTCTTCTTTCTTATAAGTCTCTGACTGGTTTTCAAACCCATTGACCATTTGGCTCAAGGGAAAGAAAGTTAGGGATGAGGATGAGGGCACACAAAAGGATGGAGGGACATCTCTGGAAGACAGAATTTAAGGATCCTGTACTCTGAAGAGAGAGGGGGCCTTGCTTCACTTACTGGACCTTCTAGCTAGGGTTTCACATCTGCCCAGATTATTCCTTCTCTAGCATATGGCAGGAAGCCCAGTGATACTCCCTTTCTAAGGACCTACATGTACCAACTGGTCAGTGACCTTGTAAGAAAAATCAAACCTTACACCTCTGCCCAATCAACTGACACGCCACTCTACACCTTAGGCCTCATTGAAAGTGAGCAGACTGATCCCAACCTTAAATACTCAAATACTGAAATCAGAGACAGACAGAAATACAGTAAAATCCTTTTAAAACTGAAGTTCAACTTAGCAATCTTGCCTAGGTGGTCGTTAGATATTTTAACAGGGAGAAAGAAAATATTGTTCGTTGAGCTCTAAACTCTTGTCAAACTCTTACTTAAACCATCTCACTCCTTCCAGCAACCCTCCAAATTAAGAGTTAATATCTAGTTTATCCATAAAGAAGGCAAGAATCAGAGAGGTTGACTCATTATCCGAGAGGCACAGTTAACAGTAGAAGCCAAATCCAAACGCATGTTTCAAGTACTATTTTTCTTCTACTGACTCCACATTCTTTATAGTTTGATAAAAAGCATGTGTGTGCTGACATTTTTGTCTTTCTAAAAACATATATAAAGACAGAAAGGAGCACACTGCTCTGTCCCACAGAGCAACCTCCTATGGGATTCTGGCGCATTTTCTAGGCACTCACAGCAAGCATGCCTTCCTGCAAGCAGGCATCAACATAATTAGAGGCATCTATGTGAGGGGCTCTTTCTGGGGCTGTGGATCCCTCCAAGGAGATGGTGTGAACATCTCAGCAGAGAAATGCACGTGTACACTTGCACACAAACTTTGTGTAGGGATTCCGGGGGTCCACAGGTGCCCTGAAGCCTGCGGTTGAAAAGTTAAAGTTACTTTCATAGCCCCAACTCCCCTTCATTGCAACTTGCCTAGAGGCCAGCTTCCAAGCAGACAAACTTCTGTCCATCAATCAGGTATTTCCTGGACTTTGGGAACACAGTGGTGCAGGGGCCTGATGGCCACCCTCAAGGGGCTTACAGGGCAATGAGGGCATCAAGAGACGAGATGTCACACAGCACCATGTAGCAGAGCAATGGTGGCCCAGAAGGGTGGACTGTAGGGTAATAAAGGGAGCTCAGTCCTGGACAGAATCCAGATGACTGAAATGGCGAATGGAGTAGACATTTGTCACTATTTTTGTCTGCCCAACGTTTGAACCTCTTCCCGTTCAGGAACTTACCACCCCCTTAGATAGGTGCACCCCATATGCACACGTCGTCTCCCTCCTACAGAAGCCAAAACTGCCAGATGCTTGTTCGCCAGCTTCCCTGCACTTAGGCACAACACTTGGCATCATCTCCACTCATCACGTGCAGGGGAGCCTTCAGTCTCCAGTCAGAATCATGACAGTGGAGAAACTGGTCTTCCCCAGAGGCCAGCAGCAAGCGCGTCTGATCTCCAGAGGTGTAGGGGTCTGAGGCAGCCTCTAACCCCTGGCACTGGCGGTGGGGCGCTGTTGTGTAGACTATAGCGTCTATGCGCTGGGCGGGTAACAGTGTCCCTACCAGGTCAGTTCTGCAAGATCATCTGAGCCTTTTTCTTGGCTATCTGACCTCCAGCCACATTTTCTGCGTCTCTCAGAGATGCTTTGATTTGACTGATAACTCTTGGCAGCCTGTGTGATCCAATGTCAGTTTCTGTAGCTTGCACCTGCAGACGTGACATCTGCATGATTTTCTGTGGCCAGAACAGAGTAATGAGGACGAAGTGTGCGTGGGGACTCCCATGGGGCTATCCAGTTCTTCCATAGAAATGATAGTGTCACTTCGTAGCAAACACCCAAACGTACCATGGTAGAGACCGGAGCTTATGGATCACAAGGCTGGTTTGTTGTTTATATAAAGTGATTTCATTCAGCACTGACTTTCCTAAACATTTGGTCTCTCAGTTTTTATATTTGTAAATGATCTGCCTGTGATCTTTCCACTCTCATTTTAAACTTGGCTAGAGAGGTCAGTTGCCAAGCATTTACTCAGGAAGCGCTTCACCGGGTCTTCATAGTGGGTACACAGGGACAAGGACGTGCAAGCTTGAGCCTCTCCTCCGGGGGCTCTTAGGATTTGCTTGAAAAGATTAGACATCTGCACATGTTCAGAACAAACCCCAGCTCCCAGAATACCTGTTCTGACAGCAACATGACAAAAACAACTAGTCATATTACATAATGTAGATTCTAAACAACTAATCATATTACATGTGTAGATTCTAAATCTCCTAAAATGTTCTCTTTGTGCTCCAGACTTAACAGCTAAACTTCAAATAGACGGACATGCCTTGACACTTGGCTTTCATGAGCACATTATGTCTTTTTCAACCCATTATCTGGCCTTAACAAACAGCCACATAGTAAGATTTTTATCTCACCTTTTACACATAGTTGTAGCTCAGTGAAATGCTCGCTGAGGACACCTTCAAATGGAAAGGCAGGCAGGCAGTGAGGCAACGATTCTGGGTGTCCCTTTGGATGTAAAGTGCCTCAGAAGTCCCTCGTTAGGACAAACCTGAGTGTAGTTCTTATCTGACCACATATCCTAGCTCCCTTGAAGTTTGACCTTCGTTGCTACCTGGGGAAGCTTGACAGGAAGATGAGAACCACAGGCTGGATTCAAGGTGTATGAACTGAGCTTTTAAAGAGAAACTGCTGTAAGTTTGTCCCTGGATGGTGTCATTAACACACTTACTTTTTTGTTCTTAGCACCAATTTTAAAATAAAAGTTTACAACAAACACAAATGGAAATAGATTATATGAATCTTGCATTTAGAGGCGCCATCTGTTCAAGTTTGCACCCTCGCAGCCGGAGTGTTAATATCTCCTGCGCACAGATACCATTTGTCAGCAATTTTCTGCTGTTGGAGCACCAAAGAGTTCATTTTCTATCCTTTGGCCCAAGTCAGCTGAAATTCCCCAAGTGCAGATGTCTTGAGCTTAGTGTATCTTTTCAGTTGCCTTCTTGTTTGAGGAAATGTCCCTTTCAAAACTCGATTAGGCTGGGCACGGTGGCTCGTACCTGTAACCCTAGCACTCTGAGAGGCCTAAGCAGGTGGATTGCTTGAGCTCAGGAGCTCAAGACCAGCCTGAGCAACACCGAGACCCCCATCTCTACTAAAAATAGAAAAACAAGTCGGGCATTATGGTGGGCACCTTGTAGTCCCAGCTACTCGGGAGGCTGAAGCAAGGGGACAGCCTGAGCCCAAGAGTTTGAGGTTTCTGTGAACTATGACACCACACACTCCACCTAGAAGGACAGAGTGACGCCCTGTCTCGAAACAACAACAACAATAAAAACCTCAATTAGGAGAAAGGTCAGAATTTAGAACTGACTCTCTTTATGATTATCCAAGAAATTTGGGGAGAAGGGGGAACACACAGAGGATTACAATCTGCCGTGGAGCGGTTGGTATCTATCTTTATGATTAACTTCAGCAAGACTTTAATGAGTTTTAAAGGCCCCCATAAAAGAATAAGAGAAAGTCATTGGGGGAAGGAAGACTACAATATTTCTATCTCAACTGCCAGTGATCTTTATAAGCCCTAATTAAGCCCTGATGGGGAATAAAATATCTCGACTTTTATAAATGACTGTCTGCTAGATGATATGCAATGCTTAAATTCCCACAAGGTTCACATTCATTTCCAATAGCATTCGAGTAAAGGGAAGTAGATAAATATTCGGTTTGAATAGTATTTCACTGAGAGAAGAAAATAATCTGACTTCTTTCTGTACCAAGGCGAATAGCTCTTTATTCTTGGAGTTCAGCTCTTCTTGATTTGCAAAGAAGAATCACGTGGTGACGCCATTGTGGATGTTGTTGCTGTTGATATTATTTTCAAACCAGCTGCTCTCTCCTCTGCTTTTTTCCACCAGGTTAGCTGTGTACATTTAAAAATCAATAAAATTGTTGTTTTTTCTTTTGTCCAGTGCTCTGGCTTTTTAAAGCTCTTGAAATATGGTTTTACAAATACCATCATTTTTTTACAAAATAATACCACTCTGCCCATTTCCAAAGGTAAAAAGAAAGACCATGAAACAACATATTATAGTGTAAAAAACAAAAACCACATAGACAGCTGGACAGACAGCACGGAGGGATTTAATGATACAAAACCAGAGGGGAAAAGGTTTAATTATTATTAACACAAAATGGATAAAATTGAAATCGTTCTTTAAAAAATCTCCCTTTTTAAAATGGCATTCTACTTGAGGAGCTGTGACAACAGCCTTGTCCCATAATCAGGGAAAGATTATGGAGCCACCTCTTTCCTAAGAGAGTAGCAACCTATGCAGTAGAAGGACACTGAATCCTAATGGCACAAGTGACACAGTCCAGTGGGGGCTGTGCTTAGTTTACAGGCAAGGCAGGTGCACAGGAAGCAAAGGCAGACAGCATCTTCATGCTCCATGAGCTGCAGGGTTGGGAATAGAAAGTTGCTTAAGCTTGGGATATTTTACTTCCTTCGGTCCTGCATCCATCCTAGCTTGTGACTTCCCTTTAGAACACAACCTTGAACTTAGTGTCCCATGGTAGGTCTCCTTGGAGAGCTCATGTGGCCGCCTTTAGTCCTGCTCATCAGCACAACTTCCATGAGTTCAGCCCATCCTCTATCCCTGACCTTGAGTACCTGCTACATACCATCCCTCCATCCCAAGATGCAGGTACTCTAACGATCTGCCTTTTACAACCAAAAAGTCAAGCACAGAAAGTGAAGTAATTGCTGCAAGGTCAAGAATTGATGAACAGAACTGTGTTTAGAACTCAGAGCTAAAGCCCAAGTACTAAACTTTCAACCACTGCTCTGTGCCGATTGCCTTGGCTGCTTACAGGTGTATTTCACAAAGTGGGCAATTGTTACCATGATTTTTAGCCCTCCATGTTGGTCTCTTGTGATAGTTAACTTGGAACAATCTCCAAGAGATAGACAAAATTTAGTTTATCATTCTAGAAAACATCCATTTGGCTGCTTGCAAACATATTTCACAAAATAGGCATTCAATAAATATTAGCTATTGCTATATTATTATTAGCATTATTAGTCTCTTAGGAGATTAGTTAGCTTAAGATAATCTTCAAGAGATTAATCCTCTCTTGTTTATTGTTCTAGAAAGCAAACTGTTTCTGGAACAACCAGGCTGAAGTCCCTGCCTGAGCATGTCTGTGACACTTGTTTCATCTCAGCATTTCTGAGTTACAACAATCTGTAATCAGGATGGCTAAAATACAGCTGAGCAAGATAAGAAACTATCTAAAAGATAAAATACTACATAATTAGGCCAGAAATAATAATGAGATGCATATTTTCGTTGGGCAATAAATCTATTCCTGAGCTTTCTAACAGCCAAGATGAAAAGGAAAACCCAGCAAGATGTACACCTCCTATGATCTGGTGAAAATTTTCATTTGACAGTTCTTCAGGAAAAGCAACTTTCTGGTACTGAATCTTAAACAGAGTTTGTAATACATGTTTGCATCAAATAATGCTTAATAGGAGAAATGAGTTTTTTCAAAAAGAAGTTCTATGCAAGATCCAGACATGTTATTTACATTGAGGCTTCTAAATTCAACCTGTGATTCAAAAGGTGGACAGATTGTGGATGGAGGAGGACTAATTAGGGAAGTCATGCCTGTATTATGGCCTGGTGTTCAGACTTGCCAACAGAATAGAGCACAGAGGACCTAGGGGAACTGAGGTCCTCAACATCTGTAGTCTCAGTCATGCATTTTGATGGGCAGTTCAGAGCATTCCATTTACAACTGAGTCATCTGGGGAGCACTGATTGAAAAGAGCTCTATGCTGATGGAAAAGGGACCTATGTCTTATGGCTGCTGATCTGACATTGGATAGCAAGAATTGATTTTTGTTATGTTTATTAAGAAGTTCAACATACATTTTTACCCTAGCAGAGGACTATGTTAATTATATAGTTAACCCTCCTTCCCCTAGGTTCCATATCCGTGGAGTCAACAAACTATGGATCCAAATATTTGGAAAGAAAAAATAAAAAAAGCTGGTTGCATCTCTACTGAACATGTACAGACGATTTTCTCTTTTCACTATCCCCTAATCAATACAGTATGATAGCAACCATTGACATAGCATGGCCATTGTATTAGCTATTATAAGTAATCTAGAGATATTTTAAAGTATGCTTAATGAATTTGCATAGGTTACATGCAAACCCTGCACCATTTTATACTAAGGACTTGAGCATACATGAATTTTGATGTCTGCAGGGCATTCCTGAAACCAATCCCCCACAGATCCTGAGGAATGACCATTTTTAATGAGTATCTGTGAGGGAAAGACACAGTAATAGACTATCTCACTAGCCATCATGGCTATCAACACATTCCTACATACTAAGCTAAACCAATTATGAGAACTGACATCAATTGACGTCACGTTAATGTGAAAAGTACCATTGACCCTTGAGCAACAGAAGTTTTGAACTGTGAAATTTCACTTCTACTTGATTCTTTTCAAGACATACATTTGCCCTCTATATAAGTGGATTCTGCACCCACTACTTGACCACACTGTCTTCAATATTGTCTACTTTTAGGTTGTGAATATAGGCTTGGGCCTCCTTCTCAATCCTGGTTGGGCCACAAGCCAGCACATGTCCTCCGAGTAACCTTTGCATCCTGGCTTTGGGGAAGCCAGTCGCAAAGAGGGCAGGAGGTGGGGGAAGTGGCAGCAATTATATTATTAATAACTTAACTTAAATGCTAGCTTTCCTTTAGTCTCATATTCAGCAATAATTCACTGGTGGAATTAGTTCTTTCTTTTTTAGAGCAGTACCCCTGACTCATGGATGTCTCCGTGAGCCAGATTTCATGGTCTCTGTCAGAAATCTCTCTAAATCTTCGTAGGTTGTGTTTTCCTCTGTAGGATGCATTTTTGAATGCTCATGGGGCTTATCCATAAAACTCCCTCAGATGGCTGAGTTTTCTCTCTTCCCACCCCCAAGTTTGGATAACACAAATTGCTTCCAATACTGGGTTATATCCAAAACTTAGATCCAGGGTGTAGAAAGAACTCAGACGAACCTGAGCTGTCATGGCATGGGTACACTGTGGCCCCTGGCTCCTCCTCCTCCATGGTTGGCTTCATAATAACCCCATGACACTCTTCATGTCCTGCCTGGCTCTGATCTTTACCGTTTTGGCCAGGCCGGAGGAACCAGGCCCTGCTGCCATGGAGGTACCTCCTTTTTGGCCCCCATAGCTTGGCTGGGGCAAGTCTCTTTCCTCTGAAGTCATTCCAGATCAGCTTAATTTTTGCTCCTTCTCTGAATTTCTATGACTTCCTTACTAGAGGTTAGGATTTCTACAGCTTGACTCTGCTAGCTGGTTCTCCTCCCATCATTCCAGAAGCATTGATACGCGTATCTGTTGGCAATTTAGCCAGCCCAGAGTCATAGCTTCCTTACTAGTGGTGATGGGGCCTGAGACTTCTGAACGGTGATGCTCTAGACTGGCCAGCCCCTTTGTTGACAGTGCCCTGTGCTTTAGAATTCTCATGCCACTTGATTGTCCCTGTCCTTATGCACTTGCCATTTTATGTCATACGTTCTATCATGTTCCTGAAAGAAATCACAAGCCAGGCAGGCATACCATATACAAAAATAAACTCCAAAACAGCGAGATTTAAATGTAAAAGGTAAAAACATACGGGTGCTGGAATAAAACCCTGGTGTGTTTCAGTACATAACTAGGAGGGGGGAAGGTTCTCCAACTATGACTCAAAATCCAAATATAATAAAGAAAATACTGAAGGTGGAAACATTCTGTGAAAAACGATTATAAGGAATATGAAAACACAGATGTTAAACTGAAATGAAAGTGTTGTAAAATGTAGCACAGGCCAAGGGTTAATACTTCTTATACATTTTTAAAATTCTTAAAAATTGTGGGAGAAAAAGAAAAAATCTTGACAAGAAAATGAGAAAAAGAGTTAAACAGAGAACTCACACACACACACATATATATACACATAGACACACACACTTATATATGTATATATACACACAAACGATGTATATAAATGAATATACAAATGATTCTTATTCATTAAAATATGTTTACTTTCATTTATAATAAGAGAAATGCAAGCTAAAACAGTACAGAAATGCAATTTCTAATGAATTAAAAACGTCAAAAATTTGATAACATACTTTTGATGAAATTTTGAAGAAATGGACACTTACGCATGGCTAGTAGGCAATGTCTAACTGCATATGCATTTACTTATTGGCCCAGCAATCATTGAGAAATTTCCTATGAAGAAACACTTCTAGGAATATGCATATATATGTGTGTATGCATATATATACACACACACACATAAAAAAAAAACCTATGCAAAAAGTTAATCTTTAAAATTGTGATTTAGAATAACAAATTACTGGAAATAATCTATCAAATGTCAATATATAAGAGAATAGCTGAATAAACACTGATACAGCCACAGAAGAGCAGTATGCAGATATTAAAAAGAAATTTAAAGAAAGAAGATTTTAAGAACTTAATAGATAATAATTTTTAGGATATATTGGCAAATGGTTGGGGGGAAGGCAAGACAAAAAAGAATATATATGCTCTGTGCTATTTGTAGGAAAACAGGAAGAGAAATAAGATTTTTTTTCCCTTAAAAGAAATGCAGAAGCATAAGCAAGAAATGAATCCCTTTGGCTAATTTCAAGAGGGGATCAGGAATGCAGTGAAAGGAATGGAGAGGAAATAAGGTTGCTGTGAGTGTGTAGTTTTGACGTTGGATCCTGCTTATGTTTATGTATTCAAACATAAAGTTAATCAGAAAGAATGGGGAGGTCCCTAAATTTGAATACAAGTGAAAACAAATTAATCTAACTGTGTATGAAACTTATAACCTAACCATGTAGAAGGAATTAATCTAAGTAAGTTCTGAGCATATTCCTGACTATCCACCTTCAGTGGGAGATAGGATAAGAACATAAAAGAACCTCAAGGAATTCAGCCTGATACTGTGGGTTTGTTGTTTGGAAGTGATATAGTGATTCTAAAGTATTGTAAAGTAAGTAAATACACTGATGGGTTTGGGAGCTAAGGTCCTCCCTGTGGATAAAGGAAGTTAAAAATGTGGATTGGGGAGGAAGAATCATAAGATTTGGGATGAGAATTTATGTGTCTGTGAGTGTGTGTTTGTGTATGTGTGTGTTCCTGCATACGTGCCCCTGTGTGAATGTGAGGCATGGGGCAGAGAGGCACTGTTGGGCTTAGCAAGCCTGCTGGGGAATAGTATCCAAACTAGGCATTGAAGAAAATATGATGAAATGTGATAAAAGAGCAGGGTGCAGTCTTTAGCATGGAGAAACACAAAGTCAAAGGCAATGAGACCCTGTTTTCAGTCCAGAGAGGAAGGTAGCTTGGGCTGTGGAAAAAGCACAGGCTCTAGAGAGCTATACAATGAATTCAAACCCCTGTGCACCTTGTCCCTGGCCTTCTGACTCTGGGCACATACATTTTTGTCCCTTGTTTGTATAGAAAGATACTCTCAGCTTTACAAAGCTGCCGGGAGGACAATATGGGAGATGTCTGCACACTGTGGGACACAGTACAGGTCCCTAGAAAATAGGAATTTGCATGACTGTTACTATTAACAAATCACAATGCCAAGCAAGCCCACTGCTGGAGGGGTTTTGTTCTGGAAAATCAGTACCAAATATTGAAAACCTGTTTCTGTCCTTTCCACTAGTCATTCCACTGCTCAGCATTTATCTGGAAGAAATAGTTGAAATAGACACAGAGAATTATGGATGTGGATATTCATTTCAGCATAATATATAGTTTAAACTTGGCAACAATAAAGGTATGGTTATATTAAATTTTTTTAAACCTAGACAATGAAATCTACACAGACATATACATAAGATACATAAAAAATAAATTACATGATGGTAGTGTTCAAACTTAGCTGGGGAACCTAAAAATTCTAATATGAAACTCAAATATATCAAATATATACTGACAGACAATATACTGATCGGTAGATAGATTTATAAATATTTATATGTTGTTATATTGAGGAATTATCTAAATCATGCAGACAAGCTGTTCGTACTGTCATCATCCTATCATTTTGGTTAAAAAAAATAATGTTTCCCTGCTCCCTCTCAATCCTGCACCCCAAAGTTTTTGTTTTTGTTTTCCTTGTCACTATGAACTCAGGGACTCTTTGTGCTGTAACTTGTAACTGTCATGATTCTTTCCGCTTTCTACTTGTCTCAAATTTGGCAATGGGAACTTCTTTTCTTTTGACATGTTCTCAATTTTTTTGAGCACTTCTAGACTCACCCTGTTCTTTATCCATCCCAGTACATGTCTCTAGAGAGCCCTGGGGATTTTATCAGAAATGTTGGTGTTTAGAAACCAAGATCTGAGATTATGAGTGCTTATTGTTCCCGGAGTGTCACTGCTTCTATATTCTTTCAATCAATAGACATTGATTATTGCTATTATCTGGCAAAGTGCTATTATCTGCCTCCTGATTTAAAAAGAAGAGTTTTTCACTTTTGCATTGGGGTCAAAAATACAAAAATGTGAACATTTACAGTTTTGCCCTGTTTTCTCCCATCAGAATAAAGAATGGAGAGGAGAATTAAAAAATAAATATGCAGAGACTTAATTGTTCATTCAAGGACACAGTGCTTCTCCGTAGGGTGTAGGGACAGAGAATGTGAGAGAAACTGCAGTTTCAGAGAGACAGAAAAGAATGAAGAAGCTACAAATACAAGTGGGGCTCTTTTCTGAAAGGAGATGCTTACAAAGAGTTTTAAGATGTTTTGCTATTTTCTTATGTAGTGAAATTCTAACTTTGTCTTTTCTTCAAGAGTCTTCAGTAAATACACTATTTTTCTTAGACCTTTGGAGTCAGATTTGCATTTCTCTTAATGGTGTCACCAAGCAGAAATGGTTCCTAGGGCAGGTGCAAGGAGGCCCAGGATTAGTCGGATTATAATTACTAAGGGAATATTTCCTGTAAGGAACTAAGTATCACCAGTTCTTATTTTCAGAGTGGCAAACAGAAAAGAGATATGCTCAGAAGTCAGAAATAGTTTTGACATCCGTTCTATCACCTATGGGATCTTGGCCAAGGTATTAAACTTTTTTGAATCTCATTCTATCTGGGAAAATTGCAGAAGACTTAGAAATGGGCAGAGTTTACTGTGTCCTTTCAATGAAATACTGGGCAGTATTTATACTAGTGCCTCACCCCTGGGTGATTGTGCCCCCAGGGGACTTTTGGCAATGTCCGTAGACATTACTTTGGTTGTCACAACTTGGGGGTTGCTACTGGAATCTAGTAGATAGAGGGCAGAGACCTGTACAATGCCTCACAATGCACAAGATAGGCTTTTGCTACAAGAAATTATCTGTCCCAAAATGAGATTGAGAAACCTGATTGAAGCAGATCCTTCAGTGGGGGGGGGGGGGGGCGATAGCTGATGTTTTAAGAGTCTACACCCCTCGTGGAGTTTGAGCTATTTTACAGTTCTGTGATAATAATGTCAATGACTCTTGCCCTAACGGATATAAATAAACTTTATCCTGGTGGAGATGACATGGGTTATTAGCACATGAGGATTGACCTATTTTGCTTCTGTTAGCAAATTCATTTCAGCATACATGATTGCTTCTATATGTATCTGTTCAAAAGATGGCCTTTTGATCTATTTGATCTTACTGGTTCTCTAACTTTTTGCAAGTGTGTATTTGTATGGAATTCATGATTTTATCCACTTGAAAATTATGCTTTAATTCTTATATCTATATAAGAAAACAAAAGATAGTCTCACAAAATTATGATTGGGTTAAAGAGGACAAGTGAGGCAGCACTGTTCCTACACACACGTGTGCCCAAGAAATATCCCTTCTTTACCGTCGTCATTTGTCTTCCTGTCTTCTCAGGAAAGCTGGGAAATAGGCTATTTGTTTTTTATACCTTAATCCCCTTCTCTCTGGATCCTTGACCCTTTCCCCACAACTTTTCTCTTTTTCCTTCTAAAGCCACTCAGAAGTGCCAGATCTCTGCCCTCTCCTCCAGTAAAACCTATTCGCAGAAAATGATCTCATAACGTTTACAACTCAGAGTAAATTTGATTCAATATGTCACCTCTTCCAGGGACCGTCAATAAAAAAAAAGTATGGAATTAGCATTAAGATTTTGTAGAGGAACAGCTTACCCTGTCTTTGAACCTGGTTAGGGTCTTAGTTTTTCTCTGGTAACCACTGAGCTCTGCAAGGGATGATGACAAATAATGTATGTGAATATAAAGGATCCAGGAAACCTAAATTAAAAGGGTTTAGCAAAGCAAAGTACACACATTATATTTTTAAAATCGCATGCAATGTCGAGACAGTTAAAGATGAATGGGATGGGAAGAGATTTAGCTTTTAGGAATCCTGTGGCCTTTGGAACATTTGAAAATGTAATATTTTCTAAAGGATTTCTTAATCATTCCTGTCCTGTCCACCGTGAAGAAAAAGAAATGTGATGTTTTCATTTTTCTGGATTTCTGAATCTCTGCCATTTGGACTTATTTAGCAAACTCTCTCCTGAGATGTAATACAATGTGAATAAAACACAGCCTGATCCATAGCAAATACAAATCGTATTCATTTATCCTTTGGAGTACAAACTTCAACCGTAACTAAATACAATATGCTGGCTCTTTTTGTGCTTTTTATGAACTTTTGAAGCAGGTTTGTGATGAATAGATTTTATAGGATTATGCAGTTATAGTTTGCTTTTAAATATTTCAGAAAGAAATCATAAACATGACCTCATATGTTAATAAATCAATTATGGAATGCTGTCTTGTACATATGTTCAAAATATGACCCTATTCGAAACTCTTTAGATGAGTACTAAGAAATAACTTTAAACTCTTATTTGGGAGGTTCTGGTTTTCAAAACATTTTGTGTGGAATTCTGCTGCTTCATATAAAGAAAAAAAAACAGTGTCTTTAACCTAAATTTTATTGTTTCTAAAATAGTAAACATTAAAGGGTGTGACATTTGCTCCCCATTAGCCCTCTTCTCTCCTTACTTTCTTATTCTCAGGGAAAGCTAAGAAGATACAGGAAAGAGAGACAAGAAACATGACAAGTAGATTGAGTCACTGGTTTGGACTCCTGAGGAGTCCCAGTTCTCAGTTCTAAATTAAGTCTTTATATTTAGATTACTCTGAGTTGCAAAGATGCAGAGAACCATGGTCAGAAGCCCAATAATTATAACCTGTCTAAATGATTAGAACTGATTTTTATAAGACTATTTTCTTCCTGTATAACAGTCAAAACTTTCAGAACTGCTGTCTACCCATTTCTCCATGTGATGATCAATGTGGCTCTGGGACTTCTCACATGTAGGAAACAAAGATTGTTTCATTTTTCTAGAAGTGCAGTTTTTAAAAAAAATGGCTTTTGGTTTTATTTGTTTATTTTGTCTCTTCTGGGGGCATTTGGAAATTTATTTTAAGAATAGGGAAATAAGTGTTTATTCACTATTAATGTTTGTGCCTCATCTTTCAATACGTGTATACTTATTGGAATACTCAATCAAGGAAATGACTTACAGTTGCATGAAAAAAAATCTCACTTCCTACATTTCTCTCCCTTACTTCTCCTTGTCTCCCTTTCTTTTTCTTTTTTTCTTTTTTTTTTTTTTTTTTTTGCAGTTTTTGGCAGGGGCTGGGTTTGAACCCACCACCTCTGGCATATGGGGCCAGTACCCTACTCCTTTGAGCCACAGGCACTGCCCATTGTCTCCTTTTCTTTGCACACGTCTCCCACTTCCTCTTTCCACTACAAGTTGAAGCAGCCTGACACCATCACCACATGCAAATGCCCGATCTCAAACTTTCCAGCCACCAAAATCATGAGTCAAATAAACCTCTTTTCTTTATAAATAAAAGAAAGGAGAATGGCTCATCTCTGAAAGCAGAAATCCCAGGAGAAGAAAACATTACCAAGTATCAAAACAAAAAGTGAAAGTTCAAGATGTGGTAATAAACTTCGATTTAAAATCCTGTGCTCAGATTTGTGTAATTCTAAGACAGGACCTAGGTCTTCAGACCTAAAATTCAGAGCACCAAATGCTTATGCCTGAAGTTCCAGAGGTGTCTGTCTTGAACTAGGTAATATGAATGGCCATAGCAGACTTCCAGTAGAAAACTATTAGGTAATAGAGAGTAGACAGATGGTGGCAAATGAGAGGACACCTCCCCTGACTACAACGCACATTTTCACTGTTACCTTGCCAGATGAGTAAAATACACCTGTTGCCAGATTGAGACCATCATCTCCTAGTTTGCTGCTCATGTCTGAGCTATCCAGGACAGCTGCTAACTATTCTCCAGAGCTAGAGAACACTTGGCTTCTCTCAAGCTTCTTCCCAATGTTTTGTTTGTTGTTTGTCTATTTGCTTTGTTTTGACAGGGTTGAAATTCTCTCCGCACTGAACTGAAATTTCTGCTTCGGTATAACTCAGCTTCATCTTATTTGTTCACTACAATCAGAGAGAATTTAAATCTTTGCCCATGAGAACAATCAGAACTTAAAAGTTCCATTAATCCAGCTCTGACTATTGCATGCATTTCCTCTTCACCATTTCTAGAAAATGCTCATTTGTGGATGAACTCTTTAGCATATTTTTCAAAGCAATTTTTGTATTTTTTTATCAAATTATATGTTAGCTTTCTGCTCTATAAGATAAAGCTCTAGATCCTTTGGTTTTGCTTTGCATGACCTATTTCCTATCTCTTGGTTCACTTTTTTGGGAGAGAGAGAATGAGTATCCCAGATATTCTCTTTTGCTTCTTTGGAGTCAAATGAGTTAGTGTTGTCAATACTAGATGACAGAGAACTCAACCCTCTCATCCAACTATATTTCCTCCCATTCTCTTTTCTATTGAAGTCAATCACCTTGTGACTTTATCATAACCCCAGTATAAAATACCTTTAACAGTGTGGGACATAAAATTTATGTGACCTATACAAATAAAACTATTAATCTGTTTTGAAGAGATATATCTGAAAAAAATTCAGAGTTATAGATCTTTCATCAAAATGGGCAGATTGAATGTTGCAAGTTAGAAGACACAAATTCTTTCCAGGCAAATGTAAAGAAATAGATCAATAGATTTAACTCTGTGAAATTAAAAGCCCCACAAGCATATACTCCACAAATTAAAATGAAACAAAAAGACTCCTGCTTCTGAACAAATAGGCATAGAACAGATTTAACACTCCACCTGAAGCAACCAAAAATAAAGAGACGATGTATATGAACCAACAATTTTCAAGATGCCATGTGTTAAGCAAAATCAGACAGTGATAGTTGAAAGACATGAAATTTGGGGTTGCTGTGAGCTATGATGCTATGGCACTCTAATGAGGGTGACAAAGTAAAACTCTGCCTTAAAAAGAAATTAACTCAAATTTGGATCATAGTTGCTAATTTAAAACTTGAACTATAAAACTTCTAGAATGAAAAAAAAAAAAACCCTTGTGGCATTGGCTAGGCTAACTAAGTTCTTAGATAAGACAACAAAACCATGGTCTGTAGACAAAGGGCTAAATCAGCTTTCATCAAAATCAAATTAAAAACTTTTACTGTCTGAAAGACACTGTTGGGAGAATAAGAACACATACCATAGTCTGGGAGAATATCTTTGCAAAGTACATATCTAGTAAAGAGCAGGTATATAAAAAGAACTCTTGAAACTCTATAATCCCATTAAAAAGGCAAAAAATGTGTACATTTTACCAAAGAAGATACATAAATGGCAAATAAGCACATGAAAAGGTGCTCTGCATTATAAGTCATTAGTTGAGTACAGGTTATAATCACAAGAAGATGTCTTTACACATCTATTAGAATGGCCAAAGTAAAAAGACCAAAGTGTACACTGCTGGTGGGATATAAAATGGTCTGACAAACAGTTGGAAAACAGTTTGCCAGTTTCTGAAAACATTAAATACTTACCAAATGATCCAGCCATTCCACTGTTAGATACTTACCAAACCTAAATGAAAGCTTAGGTCCAAGAAATCCATGTAAGTGAATGTTTATAGAAATTTTATTTCTAATAGCCCCAAATTGGAAATAACCTAGATTTTGTCTACCAAGAGATAAGTGGGTAAATAAACTGTGTAGTATAAAGGAATACTACTCAGCAATCAAAAGGAATAAATCAGTGATACACCCAACTACATGGATTAGCCTCAAAATATTTTCCTGACTAAAAGAATCAGACAAATAAAAAGGACACACTGTAAATCTTAGTCAGTTTGGGCTATTATAGGGCACTAATCCCATTCATGAGGGCTGCACACTTGTGATCTAATCACCTCCCAATGGATCCACCTTCTCACCATTATCTTAGGTGTTAGGATTTCAACATATGAATTTGGAAAGGTCACAAACATTAATTCAGTTCATTTCACTCCATAATTTAATTTCTATACCACACTTGATCTTAGCCACAAGGCCAAGAAACAGTTGATTTAATTATATACAATTCTAGAAAATGTAACCTGTTCAAAAGATCAGTAGGAGCAAGAAAGTTTGAGGTGAGGGGGAGAGATTGCAAATGGTATGAGGAAACCTTACGGATCTGTGTCTTAATTGTGCTGATCATCTCACCATTGCACACATATGTCAAACTATCCCACTGTACACTTGAAATGTGTAGTATATTGTGTGCCAATTATAAAGCTGATGATATTTTAAAGGCACTTTGAACAAAAGTGTTTGTGCAGTTTTCCAAATCACAGGGATATGCTATTACTGTCCAGTGAAATATTACCTAAATCAAGCCATGGAACTGCTTTATTTAGGAGGCTTGATGCTGTCACTTGTACCCCCAGCAATGATTGCTACCATTAGCATCCCTGTCACCACCACAATGTTGAACCTGCCTCATGCCCCCACGCTCTTCTCTCCCCAAAAGAATCCTTCATGGAGCCTGCTTGTCTGAGCCACTAGTTTGAAAGTCTGGGATGATTGAATCTGACAGATGGGGCCCAGGTCATACCACATACTATCTTTAAGGGAGGCTAGGAAAATGAGTGTCTGGTATTTTCCCCTTCTGTGAGAGGCAGACTAGTTTACACCGGATTCATGCTGTTTTCTATATCACTTGCTGTACATATGCCTCATGGATGAGTTTCTTTCTCACTCTTCTGAGTATAGAAGCCATGACTTAATCATAGTCATTTCACTCCACCAGGAATCAGATAGGTACGCAGTCACTCTTTGTGGAATGGAATGGAATACAACTATAGATAACAACCCCTTCCTCCCCAACTCCCTTTAGAAGTGCTGAGTGCCTTCCACATCTTTTTTCAGGCTGGAAAACCTGGCTACTTCTAGAATCCATGCTTGACTTGGGTAAAGACCAAGTCTTATTTATTGAAAACCTCCCTATTTAATAAACTTCTCAAGTTTGCAAAGTTGCTAGAGAATAGGAAACTCACGATGCTTCTAGCTCCTCTTAGACAAATGTACCACCCATTGGTATGATAACCAGATAAAACAGGCATTGTGGAAACATCAAGACCAGGTATCCAATCCTACTCTGCCCTGACGGTCTACATGACCTTGAACAAGCTGGCCTACTCCCCATGGAGATGTATTTTTCCTGCTGCCCATTTTCCATTCGCCATTCTTCTAAGGACCACACCCTGACTTCCCACTGGGTAACCAGCCTGCCCTCACTCTGCTCACATGCTCCCAGTGTGTCTGTTCTCAGCTCCACAGGAGACCTGTGGTCTAGGCCTGAGCCACTGAGAACATCACATTCCCCTGGACATGGATATTGTTCTGGGCTGGGCATGTGTAATGGAGCCACTGACTCCATCATTGCTGTTTGGCCAGTGGCAGCTCCTCAGGTCCTAACCCTGCCAGTGGCCCTTCCCCCTCCCCCACCTGTTTAACCCAATCAGACAAATGCTAGAACATTCACACTTCTGAGTACCTGTGGGAATTTCAAATAGCACAACTTCAAGATGGTACTGCAGAACCCCACCCTCGCTGTCCCCTCAATTCTCCCACATGGGTTTTCTCCTGCTCCCCTCCAGAGTGAATCTGAGCCTTTCTCCTTGGGGAATCCTTTTGCTGTCTACTGTGCAAGTGATAATTTACTTCATATTCATCCATGCCCACATAGCATTTCTCCTGATGTTATGTAGATAACTGGGTGGGCTCTACTTTATAACCCCAAATCCTAGGACAGAGGTTGGCTGAAGATTGGCCTCAGGGTGGAGGGACGGTAATCGGTGGTACTACACTTACGGTGCCTCTTCAAAGGGTACAGGTGAAACTTACTGAAGGCAGAATATAAAGGTCTCAACACAATAACTAAGAAAACGCCATGAAGGCTATGTTAAACAGTTTGATGAAAATATTTCAGATGGTATATGAAACCAGCACATTGTACCCCATGATTGCATTAATGTACATAGCTATGATTTAATTAAAAAAAAAAAGATTGGCCTCAAATGATTGATTAATCTATTGAATGGATCTTTCTTCATCCTGATTGCACCTTCACATCTGGGAACATTCCTCACTTACTGTTCATCACCACAGAAGAGAGACAGCCTCAGGCCTGAGCACTTCAGCAGAGACACCTGCAGAAACACGACACGTTAAAACAGCTCCTCTCCAGGGCTAACCATGTTTTCATATTCCCATTTGAATCTCTTCTTCCCCTCCTTGCAAATCACATTGAGAGCATTAATTTCCCCCAATTTAGCTCTGACTCCTTCCAGTGAGGAGAAAACAAATGATGCTAAGATAAAAAGTTCAACCCCTTAGTACAGAGTAACCCTCAGAAAATATGTTTTTATCTCATTATTTGTTGACCAAAATCATTGCCTTGTATATACGGTCTGAAAGAGCCCGCAAAAAAAAAGGTTGTGACTAAAACCACTATTTGCTTTTGGCTGCACAAAGCAAAATTTGATTTGTGATGATAGGAATGTCATTCTGATAACACCGCTGCAATTTCTCCAGCTATTTACCTTTAAATCTCAGTATTACACTTACTACAGATGATATATGAAAGTCAAATATTTGCACAGTTGTGTGATTCAGTCCAGAGCAGAGACGGAGCTGCCCCTGAGGGAGAGGGGGGAGCTAGGAGGCCGACCTCTCTAGGAGCAACACTTTCATAGAGAGAAGCAAACTTCAGTGTTGCTGTGTGGATGGCCCTGAGCTGGTCATAGCCCCAGTGCCAGTTATTGACAAATGCTGCTGGGTTGTGACAATCAAAAATCTTAGCTTCAGTTTATTGGGGATGGTATTTTTATTCATCAAAGTTCCTCTGCATGTTTCATGTTGGTATATGAAGGTACCAACTTAAGTAGGTTTTCTAAATCTCTGGAATTCTTAGGGCATTTTTTATAAGTCTCAAATCTGCCTCCCCTGGGAAACGTCCACCTCTCTCTTCTTTCCCCTCTCCCTGGGGTGCAGGCACAAGGTTCTGAGTGAGGTACAGGAAATGCCATATGTGTCTGGGAAGGTCCCTGCCTATCAGATTATGATAGTTTAAAAGAAAAGTTATAAAAGAAAACCAACTTTCATTTACCCCCAAGAAAAGCTTTCTCTCTCTCTCTCCTTCTCTCTCTCTCTCTCTCTCTCTCTCTCTCTCTCTCCCTATTTGCTAATTTAATTTTAGCAAAAGACCTTATATAGAATATGCCCCAGGAATTTCTATAAGATCTATTTATCCAACCCAGGAGGATTATCTGACTCTTATAAGCTAATCCTCTTGAAAAGTGTCTCAGTGCCATAAGGGAGCATGTGATATTCTTTACATTATGAGTGTTTGAGTTTGATCTGGAATAAATGAGGCAGGTTGCACTCTCGGCCACCTATGCCTCAATCATTGGAGACACGTGAGCTGTGCTGGGGAGGGTGGTAGTCACTGAGATTCCTTTTTATGGTTAGAAAAACTAAACAATAAATTTAATGCCACAGCCAAGTTGACATACAGAAATTGGTTGTAACTAGTTCAATCAATAAATATGTATGGAGTTGCTAGGGTGTGTCAAGCATTGCTCTAGGGGCTGAGGTGAGGTGTCCTCAGAAGCTCACATGCAAGTGAGGAAGGTGGACATGGAATAGCTGGACAAAGCCACAAATACTGGGGTCAGGTGGTGACTGAGGGTCTGAAGAAACACCAGGCAGAGAAGGAGAATAGAGAAGTTGGAGGGAGGCTGTTATTTTAAGTCTTGTGGTCAAGGATGAGCTGTCTGGGGAAGTGACATATGAGCAGAGACTAAAGTGACAGGAGGTCGTGCAAGAGGAGGAGAGCTTTCCAGGAAGGCAGAAGAGCAGGTGCAAGGGTCCTGAGGCAGGAGCAGCATGGAAGCCAGAGTGGGAGGGGAAGAAGTGGGGAACGAGGCTGGGAGGCTGCCGAGAACCAGCTCATAATGGGCCTGCAGTCCCAGGAAGGACTTGGGGGTTGATTCTAAGTGCGGGAAAGCGCCAGTGCAAGGCTCCACGCAGGGAAAAACACTCCAGTTTGTATTTCACGTGGTGCTCTTCTCTCCGGGCTTTGTGTTACCGCTCCTTGAGACTGATCACTCCCTCTGTTTTCATGCCTGGGCAAGCATCACTCAGTGGCTATCACATTCCTGAGTCTTCAGACAAAGAGAAACCAATTTTATCCTCTCCATACTTATGATTAAGACTAGAAACCCAGGACTAAAGACAGGCTCAATGCTCAGGTAGTTTTGATTGGTTGTTTCTTTTTTTTCTTCTTTTTCTTTTCTGATTATTCAGAAATAATATCTAAATATTTCTAAGTGAGGGTGGAGGGAGGTACCTTGGAGAATTTTGATTATTAAATAACATTGTATTTGAACTGTGAAATAAGCAAGCCTCATTTTACATACATTTTATTTTTTTAATGAATGAGCTTTATTTTTAGAGTGATTTTTAGGTTCACAGCACAATTGAGCAAAAAGCACAGAGAGTTCCCATAACCCCCTGCCCCTGCACATGTACAACCCCCCACATCGTTAACACCCACCTCTCAAGTGTGACATTTGTGGCTACTGATGAACCTCCATTGAAACATCACTATCACCCCAAATGCAGTTTACCTTAGGGGTCAACTCTTGGCATTGCACATTCAATATGTCTTGACTAATATATTATGTAGTCTAGACTCACTGACCTGAAAATCTTCTCTGCCCTGCCTATTCATTCCTCTTTCCACCTACCCCTGGCAACCCATGGATCTATCTAGCGTCTCCATTACTTTGCCTTTTCCAGAATGGCAGATAGTTGGAATCACAGTCTGTAGGCTTTTCAGATTGGCTGCTTTTGCTTAATGATAAGCATCTGAGTTTTGTCCATGTCTTTTTATGGCTTGATAGCTCATTTCTTTTTAGTGCTGAATAATAGTCCACTGTCTGGATGTACCAAAGTTTATTTATTCATTCACTAAAGGACAGTTGGTTGCTTCCAAGTTTTGACAGTGATGAATAAAGCTGCTATAAACATTCATATGCAGGTTTTTGTGATTTGAGTTCATTTGGGTAAATATCACACTCCGTGAGTGTGGGATCATATAGTTTGGATATGTTTAGTTTTGTAAGAAACCACCAAACTGCCTTCCTACAAGGCTGTACTATGTTGCATTCCCACCACCAATGACCAGGAGTTCCTGTTGCTCCACACCCTTGTGAACATTTGGTGTTGTCAGCGTTTAGACTTTGGCCATCCTAATATGCCTGTGGAGATATCTCACTGTTGTTTAAGTTTGCAATTCCCTAATGACATCTGATGGTGAGCATCTTTCTATGTGCTTCTTTGCTGTCCGTACGTCCTCTTTGGTGATGGGTCTGTGAGCCTCTTTTTACACAACATATCTATTTCTGAAATTGTGAGTAAAATATGTTTTTGTAATCTGCATCCTCTTTCCATGGATCTTTGTGCTGTATTTTAAGATTATAGCTCCACTTCGGAGCTTACAATGGACAGTACTGTCAAAATTCCCGCTAATCAAACTATGTCAGCAAAGTGTATGAGAAGGCATGTTATTAAAGTCAGTGCATCATAAAATCCTAAGTACTTAATAAGGATACTCATTTATTTAACAAACAAGTAGCTTCTATATACAATACTCAGGCATTTTTATGTATATTTTAAATGTTTATAATAGTCTTTCAAGTTATGTTTTATTATATCTGTTCAAATGAGAAATGTCAGGTATTACATATTTTTTTCATTACATTCAATAAAAATTAATTACACTGTGTTCAATGAAAATGGAACAATATGGGCTCATGAAACTTTACAGTCAGGAGCCAGATAGATTAAGCCAGGTAAAACCTGTATCTAGGGTCTGAATGAAATAGCCTCAATCTGTTTGTGTTCTGTTCACTTCTCAGACCTGCTTATTAGTGCTGGTTCCATTCTCAGGCTCCACATGATGCCAATATGGTTGCAGCAGCCCCAGCTCCTCTACACACTCAAGTTATTGTCTTCTCAGGAAAGAGAGACGGCCCCTACTCCATTGTTCAAGCTAAAGACTAAGGATAAAGATTGATTGGGCCAATAAGTTTGGCTTCAGTCACCATTTAATCTGAGTGTCTATTGTATCTGTTGCCCCTACCAGATTCTGTAAGGCAGATTTGATCTTGGTCTCATGGAAAAAAAGTCTAAGGAGCAAAGATAGAAACATTAACCTATAATTCTACAGATACAATGACTTGGTTACATATTATTATAAATACTATAAAGCAAAGAGATAGGATGCTCTAAGGCACAGATTGGCAAATTATGTTTCCTGGACTCAATCTGGCCCACTACTTGTTTTTGTAAGTAAAGTTTTATTGGAACACAGTTGAAGGTGCTGAGTCAGCAAAGTTGTGACACATTGAGGAACACAGTCAAGGTGTCATTGCGGGGGCATAAGGAAGTTGGTGCGATAAAAGGATGTGTTCAGAAGGAGGAAGGGGCTAGAGGGTGCTGGGCCTTGGGGGCTGTGCTGAAGTATCAGAGGAATCCACTGAAAGGTGTTAAGTAGGGGTGAAATTCAATCAGATTGGTCTCTTGAAAATATCTATCTTCTTAGCTGCTGCCTGGAGACTGGATGGGAAAAGAAGAGGAAGATAAGAGAAAATGGGGAGAGCAAATGGAGGCCATGGCTGTGGTCTAGGCTAGAGAGGATGGAGAGCAGAATATGGCTAGAGGAGACAATTGGTCTTGGTGTTTGTTGAATGTTGAGGGCATGATGGGTGCAATGGGGGTAAGAAAAGTCATTTACTGAGCTGGAAATATTGGAAGAGGAGCAGATTCAAGAGTGACAAAGAGAATATGTGAGAAAAGATGCTCAAGCGGGCCCCTTGGTTCAACTGAAGTTTCTAATCAGGTGCATCAATGAGAAAGCTCCCACTACAGATTAATTTATCACCACAGACAACAGAACACAGATAATCTTGAGGACAGTCTTCTTGAGGCTTTAGTAAAGGCTCTGGGATGGAGTTCCCAGAAATGGTCTAGGACATTAAGCAGAGTTCATCTAAATGTCTTTGTACTATATTAATTGTCTTTGATATGCCTTGGGAAGTTGGTACATTCCATTTATTTTTCTGCCACACCCATGGTGTTAGCATTGCACATGAATGAGCAACTCTAATGCCAAGCTGAAATGTCCTTGAAAGGGAAGGAGATTTGCAATTTTTAAAAAAGCCAATTGCTCACTAAAATAGTATCTGACACATAAGAGAATTTTTAGGTTTCCTTCCAAATTGAACATTCTGTGACACATGAAACTCTATGCAAGATGAGAAGAGACCAAGTGATGTGTTCAGAAGTCATAGTGATTTTCTGGCCTGTCCCTAAATAACTCAAGCATTTTACTTCACTGCAACAGATATATTATAAAGTCAACTAATTTCTTGAGGTAGTATAAATAACATTATCAATAACTTCAGAGGACAGTGCTGGAAGATGGCAGCAGAGATAGTCCCATAGCCCATCTCTCCCCAGTTAGCAGGTGAGAGGGTGGGAGCTCTGGATCTTTCCCAGTGTGAACTATTGGAGTGGATGGGCAGCTGGTGAGACACAGAAATTGGGAGGATTGGCGTGTTTGAAATATAGTTCTTAACCGTGGAAACTGTTGCAAACTGTTCCCCACTGACCGGCGGAGGGGCAGCCGGCCCCTCCCACAGGGAGGACAGCAGGTTCCAACCCACAAGCCCTAATCGGAGAAAATTCCACTGAAGCATGGAACTCAGAGTTTGACAATCAGAAAGGGGCACTTCTAGGAACCACAGAGACCCAGGCAGCCCTGGGGTGAGCTGAGGGGTGGGGACTCTGCTGGACTGACACATTGGAATGTCCAAAATGGCGACTGCCTTTTCCCCAGATCAATGAGAGAGAGAGAGAGTGGGTGACCAGCCAGCATTACACTAGGCGGGGACCCTGGTGAAGCCTGAGAGGTGCGGAAAACACACTTTGAGCTGTGGAAGTTGGTGAAGAGGGCCCCCGAGCACTTCAGCTGGAGAATAACTGAAGTTCAAGGTCCCACCAACAGCCCCACAAAGCCCCCTCCCCTCCAGCCGGCACGGCCTTTGCTAGACTCGGCCATAGCAACCGTCGCTGCTGCTGCCACCAACGCTGCTGCTACCGTGAGTCACGGTGCCACCGCCCACAAATTGTGACACCACCGCCACCACTGCCACCACCACCACGGCCCCCGAGATCCACAGTGGCCCCCGAGCACTTCAGCTGGAGAATAACTGAAGTTCAAGGTCCCACCAACAACCCCGAGAAGTCCCCTCCCCTCCGGCCGTTATGGCATTTGCAAGCCGTGGACATAGCAACCGCCGCCGCTGCTGCTGCTGCGGTCGCGGTGCAGTCGCCCCGCGAATTGTGACAACACAGCCACCGCCACCACCGTGGCCCCGGAGATTTGCAGCGACCATGAGCCCCCCCTGCAGTTGCCACGAGCCCCACTCCCGCACTCCCCTCTCACAGCAGATCATTGTTGCCAGACTGCAATTCTATATACATATAAGAATAATAATATTTTTGAGATTGTTTTCATGTTATTGTTGTTGAATATCGTTGTCTTGGAGGCGCTATCGATAAGTAATTCTTTACT
>CAUYON010104851.1:0-12384 GCA_963573935.1 Arctocebus calabarensis | reverse complement strand
ACTATAATGCTGGGGACACAGTGATAGGCAAGGGAATGGATTCTTTCATGGAGCAAGCATCAGATGACTGATTTAAGTATTCTGGTAGTGGGAAGGAGGCAGTAGAGCTCTGTTTTGTTTTCCATGATCACTTAGCAAGTGTATGATCCTCAGTAGTTCTTTCTCTTTTTCTTGTTTTTGAATTTCTGAAATGGGAATGACACTTAGACTTGCCTCCTTATAGGAGGATACAGTTCACTGTTATTATTGCTGATGCTGTTAATGATGAATAATGCCTTTTTGGCCAATCTTCCCTGCTAATTTCTCTTTCATTTTTACCGATTTCTCCCCCTTTCCAGTGATCTTGCCATTTTCTTATGAAATTTTTCAAACACACAAAAGAGCTGAATGTTACAGTGAGCACACATATGCTACTATCTAGGTTCTACCATTTACATTTTATTTGCTTTATCACATATGTAGTCATTCCTCTGTCATTATCCAAACTGAGAAAGGTGCATGATAGTTACTTTCTCTGGTAAAAGGATCCCTTCCCTACCATGATTTTCTTCATTTTCCCAGCAGTGATAATGATGGTTATGGTGATGACGCAGTAGCCTGATAATGCAATAGCCAGCACAAAGTACTATACTCTTCACTCACTTAACCTTCATAACAACACTAAAAGACAAGCTATAATTAATCTTCATTTTGTCGAAGAGCAAATCGAGACAGAGGTTAAACCATCTCCCCAATATTACACAGCTAGTGAAGAACATAGTCAGAAAGCTAATAATCACTTGGCTAAACCTTGCTTGTTTGTTTTTAACCTGTGGAATTAAAGGAGAAAAGGACTGAGATACCATTTAGGAATGGAAAAATAACCTCTGTAGCTCCTTGAGATTCAGGTTGGTTTAGTGACTCATTGTGGCAGCCGGTTTGCCAGGGCTGGGATGATGTGGGTAGTTAAGCCATGATCTCTCTTGTCAAGCCAGTGTCATGGATGAGCCACTATGAGTTGTGGGGAGGATTGATGTTTTGGTAGAAACAACTTTACTGGAATAGTTAAAAACAAAGGGTTTTGGTATAGGAAAGTTACATATCTGATTTTTCTAAAAGAAAGCATTTATGCATTGCTTTTGGGGGATTTTTGTGAGAAGAGAAAGTATTCCAGGAAATGAGCACTACTTTATTTGAAAGTGTCTTACTGTTTATAGATTTATTTCCTTTTGCCTTAGCAGAGAAAGATAATTTAGCAGAAACACATCAAAGAAGGTTGACTTTAACCATAAAATGTTATTCCTATATGGCAGGAATTCCTTAATGGCAGCTCTTAGACTATTTATAGTATGATATGTCTAATTACATTTCACAAGGCATCTTGTCACTTAAAAAAAACAGCTCTTCAATATTTTCCCCCTTTATTTCTTTCAGTTATTTTGTCTAAAATTTCCAGTATGTCTCTCTCTCTCTCTCACACATACACACATACACACACAAAAAAAAAAAAGAAAAAGAAAAAAAGAAAGTTAGAACTTCAGTGGGGTGGCTTGGTGCCCGTAGCTCAGGGGTTAAGGCGCTAGCCACATGCACCAGGGCTGGTGGGTTTGAACTCGGCCTGGGCCTGCAAAACAAACAAAAAGAAACAGCTGGGCATTGTGGCGGGCACCTGTAGTTCCAGCAACTAGGGAGACTGAGGCAAGAGAATCGCTTAAGCCCAAGAGTTTAAGGTTACTGTGAACTGTGACACTATGGCACTCTACCAAGGGTGATGTAGTGAAACTTTGTCTAAAAAAAGGATTTCGCTAGGGCAGAAGTTGTCAAAGTGGCTTCCCTCAGTGCAAGCATATAGATATGGTTCTGTGCTTTGCTGTCCCCAAGCCCATTGCTTTCAGGACATGCACTGTTGGGATGAGAAGGGGTGAGTAATTAAGAGGGGGGTAGATGTATAGGATGCAGAAAAAACAAGTGGCCTCTGTGAAGTCATTACTCAATATTGGTTGAATGACAAAGCAAAGAATTTTTATACATGAAGAACAAAGGCATCCTCTGTGATAAATGGTTAGTGCCACTGAAAATGTAGATAGAACCCTCTTGCTCCAGGCTAATTGGCTTCTTTGAGCTGCCTAAGGCCTTTTTAAATTAAAAAGAAAAAAAATCCAAGTTAAAGAAAAGTATTTTTAGTTGACCCTCATTGTGGCCATTCCTTGATCAATATCTCCTTGAATTAAGATTATTAAACTGAACAATGCATCTTCTGTCAGAAAAGGAGATAATGCAAAGGAGTTGGCAATTTTGTTTTCATTTATTTTTCTTGTTACAAAATTTAAAAAGTAATATTAATTGTTAAATATCTTTTTTATTAATGCATAAGTGGTCATTTATTTGAAACCCTCTTTAGTGGGTTTTGTTGTTATTGTTGAGACAGTGTTAGTGCTGTTACCCAGGCCAGAGTATAGTGGCATCATTATAGCTCACTGCAACCTCAGACTCCTGGGCTCAGGCGATCCTGCTGCCACAGCTTTTTGAGTAGCTGGGACTTCAGGCACATGCCACCATTCTTGGCTAATTTTTGTATTTTTGGTAGAGGTAGGTTGTTCAGGCTTGTCTTGAACTTGCAACCTCAAGCAATCCTCCCACATTGGCCTCCCAAAGTGCTAGAATTACAGGTGTGAAACACTTTGCCTGACCTTTAATGACTATTCATATGGCGTTATTTACTTTTTGAACCAGTGATCTGCTGGGGCATTGCAAGTCATCCTTCTTGGCATTACTCTAAAATTGCTGTTATAAATGATAAATGCACACAGAAGTTGGAAGAAACAAGAAAATTTCATTCTCTTACCTGTGGAGGAAAGACATAAGCAAGTGGAAAGGTAGTTTCCAGCCAAGAATGAAGCCTGTTGTTCATGCTGTTGTATTGACTTATCTGCCTGGATAGCTTCCAGGATGTAGGGTATCCTTGTGATTTTGATATGTCACAGATTCCACCTGTGATTTTTGTGCCTTGCCCTCCGCCTAGTCTTTCCTGCATTGTAGTTCTTTTTCCATTGTGGGATAATACTCAAGCTTTTCCTTGTTTGGAGATCTATCCCCTTTAAGGGCATGTGGACTCCCTGTGAAAAAGCTGAGCAGATTTATTTTGACAGCACTGCTTGTCCCCATTTCTTTCCAGGAAATTTTATTCTGCTTCCTCTCTCTCTCTCTCAAATGACGACAACAACAAACCTGTCCACTTTATAATTTTATAAGGCACAACATTATAAATAACACACTTAAGTTTAATAGAATTGTCATGCTGTTTTAAAAGTCTTTACAGAATCACAGAATTGTAGAGCTGAAAGAGATCTTCAACAGAAACACCATCCTGGGAAAATAAGTAAACATCATGTATTAATGTTAGGATAGTTTCACTAACTCAGGGTAACATAGTCTGTTTTTTGTGTTGACAGCCTTCCCTCTCAGGAAGTCCTTTATTACCCTAACTTATGGAAAGATACAGGAACCCTTAGATCAGCGGTTCTCAACCTGTTGGTCCCGACCCACAGGAACTGTATTAAAGGGTCGCGGCATTAGGAAGGTTGAGAACCACTGGGTTAGATCGTGTAGTTCTCTCTGTGCAGAGATGAGGAAAGGGGCTCAGAGAGGACGGCTCAGTCACCATGGAATGGCTAGGTAATGGCGGAGTTGAGATGAGAACTTGACTTCTGTTTCCCAGTCCAGTGTCTTCTTCAACACATGGGGCCGTGTAGTGTAAACCATCTGTCTTATCCCCAGCTGATTAAGGATATTTGTGTGCAACCCAGCTGATGAGAGAGGTTGGTAGGGACTTGTCATTCAGCAAACACTTTTGGGGAGGGGGAATACCAAGATGAAGACGAGTAAGACACTGTCCTGCCCTCAGGGAGCCAGCAGTCTAGAAAATGGTTTTCAGTCTTATTTATAATTGAGTCTTGCAAAGAATTGAGCCTTCTTAAAGTTCTTTCTAGCTCAGTGATTCAGACTTCTCTTATCAAAAAACTTTAGGTTATTTTCACATCTCCGCCAAAACAAGTGCTTCTTGGTTACACCTTTAAAGCAAAGTGGTGATATGAGGTGTCTGTGACCTGAGGCCTTTCAAGCTGATGGGCTAATGGCCGAAATCCCATATCAAGAGGCGGTCTTCAAGCAGGTGGTCAGAATGAAAATCTTGATGGTTTTGGTAAATGGCAGTAAATAGACCTTGAGAAGAAGCAGTCGACAGAAATGGGGCATCTGGAGAGTGGGCTGGGGCAGATAGTGACATGCTCTAAAGAGGCAGAGGGTAAGCAATGAAAGTTGTAGCTGTCACCAAGTGAGTGGCTTTTTGTGCACTTTTGCCACAGGTTATCAAAGGCACCTGTCATCACAGTGCCTGTGAAGAGGCCGTATTTTGACATATTGGGGACTTCCTTCAAGTGAACAGTATAGTATTCACAGGGCTGCCTAAGATTGCTATTATTTGAGTAAAGGGTGAGGCTGTCTGGATTAGTCCTAGTGTATTTTCTTCCCTGGGATATCATCTCCTTTCCACTTGGGCATTCCCTCACTCAGTTTCCCTAGAGAAACCACAGAATGTGAAATCTAAATTTTAGACATGTAAAACTAGGTAAATAACCTTCTTAGCATATATACAAATTTGAAATAAATTTAGATTTATCTCCTTTTATTCAAATAGCTTTGTGTGTGAATGTGGGTAGTGGGCGGGGATGGTCACATCTTTTCCTGGAATATTATTTAATATTAATGCTGTCATTTAATGCAAATTTGAGTGATTTAAGAATATTAAGAGTGAAAAAAATAGCATTTCCTAAGCAGTCAGAAAAGGAGCCCTGTCTCTGAATATTGGGTTACTTCAAAAGAAGAACAGCTAGATAAAGAACTGTTTCAAAATTAGTGAACAAGATAATTATGGTATTTTTCTGATGTGGTTAAAACTTTGTACTTCCAGACCCAGTGATATATATGAGTGGGACCTCTTTCTAGCAAGAGCTCTGGACTAGGGATAATTTGTTTGTGTTCAGAATCCACAACCATGATAAGCCTCTTTGATGACCAGTGGTAAAGGAGCATCTTCAGTCATAAAAACTCACAAATAGAGAAATCAGCAAGTGCATTAAAATAATGTACTCTTTCCTGAAAGGTCTTCCACATAGGAGTGTCAAGAGTGTTCTCGGTTCGAATTGATCCTTTTCTTCATGTGAAGTGCTAACCAGTGCAGGTTTTAATTATTGACTAGCCTGTTAGTGAGTAGAAAAAGGTTTACTTTCCAAAGCTTGATGTTTGCAAGTCCTGTTTGGGTGACGATCACATGCAGAGGACACATGCTGGTTGTTCCGGTAAGGAGAAGGGAAGATTTAGATCAGATAGTCGTCATCCTTATACCAGGAACAGTGCTACGGGAAATGTGACATGAGCAAGCCCTTGGAAGGGCATATAAATTATTGTTCAACATAAGAATTTTACAAGTAAATAAGGTAACTACTAAGGATATGGGCCCAGCAGCTGGTTTGGGGCACTGGTGAGAACCATTAGCAGGGAGGGGCTCACCTCAGGGCCTGCCACAGGAAGTGGCTTTCATGCTGAGAGTTGTGGGTTCATATTGTAATTTCCATCAGTGTCATTGGGGCACGTTTAATTGAACCTGTCCGAGTTTTGAGTAATGTGAGGATCATGGTACCTTCCTCACCGGGTTAAATGTGGTGACAAAACGCCTTGCCACTCCTGGCTTACAGCAGATTTCAAAACATCCCTCCTCACAGGAAGTTCAGATAAGAGAGAGCTATTAAGAACTAGGGTGTAGACAGAAAGTATTCTGAAAATATCTTTTGATATTACTGGGAGTGATCCAAAGGGCAAGGCCGACGTCTGTGGTGAAATTGGTTTTGCAGGTATAATAAACATAGCAGGGCCGGCATAGTTGCTGTGACAGTTGTTCCAATTATGTCTGCTAAGGATTCTGGATTTCTCTGCCAGAATGTAGGTATAAACCTGCCCAGGTGAGGATGTAGCCCAGACTTTAGCTCAGCACTCATGGTGCCTTGGACTGGGGAGGCCGAGCGGAGACCCCAGTGGCCTACTTCTATTGCAGATGGTTGTGTGTTTGGTGACTGCGTGCAAGGTAATTTCCTCGGGAATTTGCAAATTGGTTATAAAAATATTAGAGGCATTGAAAGCAGACATTAAACTAGGTCTTGAACATTCAGAAAGTATAACAAACTGACTTCTAATTAGTGGGAAAGGAAAGTTCTGTTTAACTTATTAAATTAGAAAATAACACTAATGAACATAGAGGGATACTTTGGATGGAACCTGATCTGTGTGGGTTCTTCACATAATTGTTAGAGAACATCTAAACCAAATTATACTAGAGGAATTTTATGTCCACTTTAGTTGATTTATTGGTAAGCTAAGGAAGTTAAGAAAAATATTTACCTCCGGTTTTCAGAGAGCTGTTATTATTGTTTGAACTATGACGATTACTATAATTGAAATTAGGCAACTAATATTTATTGAGTCACTACTACTGGCTTAGGCCTTATGCTAGAAAGCTTTTACATATGTCCTCTCTTAATCTTCATGACCCGCAAAGGTAGTAAATGCTGTCTCGTGTGAATTTACAGCTGTGGGTATGAGGTATAAGGATCAGGTAACTTCCCTCAATCATGCAGCAAGGCCTCGGTGGAGCAGGTCCAGGCCTGTCTTGAGAAGGACAGCACCGTACATCTGCAATTACGTTGTAGGAATCTTCTGACTTGCAGAATCTCTGTGGCACAGCTGTGCAGCTTTCGTTTCTGTTCTTAGCCTCTGTTCCTCTCTATAGTTCTCTGTCTTTACCGTAACATCTCCAAGTCAATCATGCTAACCTAGCACAGTTCATGGTACACCCACCTGGCATTTTCAGGGAAAAGAAATAAGGCCTACAAGACAGAGTCCACGCTCCATGCCCAGTTCTCTTATATTCTCCGCTTAGACCAATGCATAGCTTCCTGGGTGCTTTTTCTTCCTGAGTGTCTTTGGAAGAATTCCAAGTCAGAATAAGAAGGATGTTTTAAGTATAATGATAAATATTTTTGACTTATCACCTTTTAAAAAAAATGTTTTATAGATTAGCAATAAATAGATATTTCTATTATCCCCCACACTCTTCCCCTAGCTGTGCTTAATGGTAATGGCCCCCCCCGCAAAAAAAAAAAATGTTCAGGATTAGGACTGGGAATTTTAGGAACTCAGATTCTGAAGCTTGTTCTGAAATTTGTAACTTGAATAACTAAAACATATCACTTATGAAGGAAATGTGAATTTCTCTAATAGCAGCTGTCAAAATTATCATAACAGCCAGCATCCTTCTTTGGGCAGGTAATCTATAGCAGGGTGAAAGCTGCCTTAACTCTTGCATTTCAAAAACCAGTCACCACTAGCATCTTCATTATCATAGTGGAAGATAAATAAAGCACCTGCCTCTATATACATGCTTGTTGACTATGGAGTTATATCACAATAAACCCATCTTTTTTTTTTATTTTTTAATTTCAGATTAATATGGGGGTACAATTAGGTTGCATTGTTAGGTAGAGTTCAAGTTGTAGTTGTTCCCCTTGTCTAGGAGATGTGCCATATACCCTGACATTTTCCAGTCCTCCTCCCTCTCCTGCTATCCCCCCTCCATCTTCTCCAATAAATTCATATATATATATATATTTTTTTTTTTTTTTTTTTTTTTAGACAGAGTCTTAATCAGTCTCCCTGGGGTTAAGTGCCATGGTGTTATTGTTCATTGCAACCTCAAACTCCTGGGCTCAAGCTATCCTCTTGTCTCAGCCTCCCGAGTAGCTGGGACTACAGGTGTCCACCACAGCGCCCGGCTATTTTTAGAGACAGGGTCCTGCTGTTGCTCAGGCTGGTCTTGAACTCAGAAGCTCAAGCGATCTGCCTGCCTTGGCCTCCCAGAGGGCTAAGATTATAGGTGTGAGCCACTGTGCCTGGCATAAACCATCTTAAGTTGAAAATATGTTTAATACTTCTAACCTATCAAACATCATACCTTAGCCTTGCTTACCTTAAATGTGCTCAGAACACTTTATTGGCTGACAACTGGGCAAAACCATCTAACACAAAGCCTATTGTACAATATCTCATATAATTTATTGACTACTGAAAGAGAAAACAGAACAGTTATATGAGTACTTAAAGTAAGGTTTATACTGAATACGTATCACTTTTCACACCATCATAAAGTTGAAAAACTAAGTTGAAACATCATAAATTGGGAATTGTTTTACATTTTGAATTATTGGTGAGGTGGAGGAAGTTTGGATGTCTCTACCCACTAAGAGGAATTGTCAGTTCAGACTTGCCCAGACTCATTTAGAAGACTAGACTAACCAGGTCATCCTTAAGAGCCTTTCTAAATTCCAAGAAGAAAGAAAATTTTTTTACTACGAAACAGTGAACATGTTCATTTTGGTTTAGATTTATGATATGGTTCTAGTTTTCTGCTTTTCCTACATACTGTTTAGTACTTTTGTCCTCATATGTAAATGTATTTAGTATATTTATGCTTATTTCACAGGAGCTAAAACACAATTTTAAATTATTTTAGGTTTATACTTGCTTTATCTATGATTTTATAATGTTATATCTCAGGTCTAATTTATAATAATCATGTTATTTGGAGACGCAATTACTAACTTTAATATCTTCCTCAGAGGGGAAAGTATATGTATATGATGATTTTGTAATCCTTTAGTTTCTAGGAACATGATCAAGTAAAAAGCAAGACATAGGAACTCATTTTAACTGCTTTTAAAATTAAATTAAAATAAAAATTTTAATTTTACAAGCTCCTTTTAACCACTTATGCAAGACATAGGAAGTCAGCTTTGCTTGCTTATAAAATGACTAAAATTGTGTTTTTTTGCAAATGTCAGAGTGTTAGTGACTCAGTTTCCTCATTCTCAAAATAAAGAAGAGGTTTAACTCCTGACTTCAAAGGTCAGCTCTAAATTCTGTTGAATTGCCCTATCAATTTCTTGGATCATGCAATTCAGTGATATAACTAGGGTTAGCCTGAGTGTTTCAGAGGCAAAATTAATGAAAGCTCATTCTCCAGCTGTCTGGTTAGGAGATTATTCACAAATGTTGCCCTGTCATTTGAATCTGGTAGGCTTTGCTGATGAATTAATGAACCCCATATACTGACAGCCACCTCACTAATGGAGCCCAGCCTAGCCTTGTTATCCTTTTCACCTTCCGGTTCTGTGGCCAGCAGCTTGCCAGACTTTAGGGGCATTGTTGGGACTCATGGAAGGTCTGAGATACAAGGCCCATGGGACAGATAATGCCACCAACTCTATTTACTTAATCAGTCAGCATTTCAGGGACCTGGCTATTAGCCCTTTTGAATTTGACAACTGAGAATTTGCATGCAGTTTTCTGTTTTCAAAAAATTTTTATTTTCAATGGAGTTTTCCTTTGTATCTTCCTAATTCTCTCTTTTGACTAAGCTATAGATTTATACTGTAAAATGGATTGCCATTAATCTTTCTCTGTCTTGATTTCCTTAACTAAAAAATGGTGATATTAATACATACTTTCATTCATGGTGGTTTGGGGAGGAAAAATGAGATAACTGATGTTAGAAAGTGCTTTGAACTTAGAGTGGGAGGTAGTTCAATTATAATAAGACTCTTCTATCTTTACTTTTATGCGACATTTAAAATATTAGCATTGAATATGCATCAGGGAAAGCAATTGCATTTTGAACGATGTTGATAGAATGACGGCCTGTAAGATACTAGAGTTGCATGTTAAAAGTAAGAAAATATGTCTTGGTGCCTGTGGCTCAACGAGCTAAGGCATCAGCCATGCACAACTGAGCTGGAGGGTTCAAATCCAGCCCGGGCCTGCCAAACAACAATGACGGCTGCAACCAAAAAATGGCCAGGTGTTGTGGCAGGCGCCTATAGTCCCAGCTACTTGGGAGGCAGAGGCAGGAGACTCGCTTGAGCCCAGGAATTGGAGGTTGCTGTGAGCTGTGATACCACAGCACTCTATCCAGGGTGACAGCTTGAGGCTCTGTCTCAAAAAAAAAAAAAAAAATCTAAGAAAATATGTTTAAAAACTGTTAAGACCAAGCCATCTGCTTTCTTTTGAAAAAAATATATACAGGGATTAGGAGACTGAGGAAGGAACTAGGACAAAATGAAAATGCGTGCTTTCAGATTTTGTAGGTTTATTTTATACTTGTCCTTATGGTTCACTTTTAAGAGGAAAAAGTATGATGTATGGTCCATGAGTGTCTTGGTAGGCTGTAATTTTTTCCTTCTAAAGCTCTATGTTCTAGTGTAATAGGCACTAGCCAAAGTAACTGTACTTATTTGAAGTGAATAAAAATTCAGTTACTCAGTCAGACTAGTCACATTGCACGTGCTTAGTAGCCACCTGTGGCTAGTGGCTGCTGTATTTAAATGTGTAGATGCAGAACATTTCCAGAAAGTTCTATGAGAGAGTACAATTCCAGAGGAAGGGAGAAAAGGCAAAAAGATGTTCCCATCCGTGGTCTTCCTAATGTTGCCTTTTACAATTTAAGTAGAATTTCTGGTTTCATGTTACAGGTATAATATTTAAAAGCATACATTTAAAATTATTGAAGCACAAGGATGGCATAGTTGGGCAGGAAAGCACAACTCATTTCAAAAGATCATTTTTTCCTTCTACTGAGAACAAATATACACTTAATTTTCAATAATCTTCAAAATAACGCTTAGAAAATCCTGGAACCAGCTCACTGCTGTCAAGTTGCACTTCTTCTGTAAAGTTATTCTTACTTTATTAACATATTACTTAGCCCAACCCAAAAGTCAATCATATGCCTTCTTGAGTTGTTATATAATTATTTCATGAGTAAAAAACTAACTGTCACCTTTAGCAAAATAACTGCCCCTCTCTTATATTGTAAATTCACTCCATCCACAAAACCAGTTGGGTTCCATTGCCAGGGCATATCCGCGCTGACCACTTCTCACCACTCCTATTGACCACCGTGACTGAACCATCATCATCTTGTGCAAATCCTTGGCTGGTTCCCTGCTTCCACTTTCACCCTCTCACTCACTTTTCAGGCTGTTCTCAACACAGCAGAGCATTGACCTTCAGAACCATGATCAGTTTTAAAGCATGAACAATAGCCTATCAGTTCTAAAGCGTGAACGATAGCCAATGAGGCCTCCCAAGCACTGTGGCTCCCCTTACCCTGGCCCCATGGCCTCTCTGAGCTCACCAGTGCTTACCCTCTTCAGGCCACAGCAGGCTCTTCTTTATTCTTCAATTGGCTCAGGCATGTTTTTGCCCAGGGTCTTTGCCTTTCCTGTGCCTCTGGAGCTATGTTCCCCTACCACCACTTTTTTGGTCCTGAGTCTTGCTCTATCACCCCAGCTATAGTGCAGTGGTGTCATCATCAGTGCTCAACTTGCAACCTCAAATTCCTAGTCTCAAGTAATCCTCCTGCCTCAGTTTCCTGAGTAGCTGGGACTACAGGCATGTTCCACCCACACCTGAGGTCTCTCTCTTGCTCAGCCTGGTCTGGATCTCCTAAACTTAAGCAGTCCTCCCACTTTGGCCCCCAGAGTGCTAAGATTACAGGTGTGAATGCCATTGGCCTCACTGAACTATTTAAACATGCCATCCCCCTAACCACTATCCACCTCCATAATCCCTACAGAGCAAGCATTTTCTATTCCTTTTTCATTTTATATTTTTTTCCATAGCACTTGCCACCATTGGTATAACAGTGTTTTACTTACTTATTTGTGTATAATCTCCTTTCAATAAAATATTAGCTGCTTAAAGACAGATTTTTTGGTCTTTTTATGCTTAGTATCTAGCACAAAATAGACATTCAACAATTATTTGTCAAATGAATGAATGAAAAATAATTACTCAAATAATGACAATTGTGATAAATGCTACAAAAAAGTAGGGAATTATATTTTTTGGAAATGAAGAGTGCTAATCTAACTGAAATTCATTTTTTTTGTTTTAAATTATTTTTCATTAAATCATAACTTTATACATTGATGCACTTATGGGGTTCAGGGTACTGCTTCAATATACAATGTGAAATGCTAACATCCATCACAATTATACTCATTTCTTAATGGTTTTAAAGTGTACTATTGCATCATGCACATTAGGTGAGGTCCCCCCAAATGCCCTACCTCCTCGTGTATCCTCCCTCCCCTTCCCTCTCTCTCCTCTTCACTTCTACTTTATGGACTATAGTTATGTTTTGCCATTTGTATGAGTATATAGGTGGTTATATATTTATTTCATACTTTTTTCCCCATTCTTTTTTTTTGAGACAGAGTCTCAAGCTGTCACCCTGGA
>CAUYON010104849.1:0-12673 GCA_963573935.1 Arctocebus calabarensis | reverse complement strand
TTAAACCTTTCACATTAATTGAAAATAATGAAAAGCCTTTCAAAAGTGAAGTGGGTATTTTTGATCCTTTAGCCATTGTGGAGTTTGGAATTTGGTCGAAAGTTCTTGAGTGAGTTTACTTTTGTCATGGATGTTTGTGCTGGTCATTATGGAGGATAAGACTGAGAATATCCTGAAAAGCTGGTTTAGTTATGGCAAACTTCTTTCAACATATGGATGTCATTTAAGTATTTAAATTCTTCATCATAAATGAAACTCAGTTTGGCTGGATATAGGATCCTGGGTTGGAAGTTATTTTCTTAGGAGGTTAAAAGTTGATGCCCACTCCCTTCTAGCTTGAAAGGTTTCAGCAAAGAGATCTGCAGTTATTATAATATTCTTCCCCTTGTAAGTAATGGTTTTCTTGCTTCTGGCTGCTTTCAGAAACTTCTCCTTCATATTAACTTTAGTGAAGTTAACTATGATGTGCCTGGGGGATATCTTATTGGGGTTGAGTAGTGCTAGGGTTCTGAAACTGTCTGCTATCCTAATTTCAGAGTCTCTAGGTATGTCTGGAAAATTCTCTTTCATAATTCAAGAAAAAGGGAATCTGTGTCTTGTGAAGCCAGTTCATTGTTTTCAGGGATCCCTATAGGATGAATATTGGTTTTCTTCGAGTTATTCCAGAGCTCCCTGAGAGAATGATCCATTTTTGCCTTTCATTTCTCTTCCTCTTTGAGCATTTGGGAGCGTTTGAAAGCTCTGTCTTCAGTGTCAGAAATCCTTCTTTCTGCTTCCTCCATTCTGTTACTGAGGGCATCTACTGTCTTTCTCAGATCTTTAAGGGATGCAACTTCTTCTCTCAATGTGTCAAAATCTTTAGTCATTTTGTCTTTGAATTGGTTGAATTCTTGAGACATCTTCTGAATTAATCCTACAATTTCTACCTCCATCTTTACTTCCATTTTGTTGATCTTGTTTGCAATCCAAATTCTAAATTCAATTTCAACATTTCAGCTATCTGTTTGTGAATGGGATCCTCTGGATTGGCTGGTTTGTCATTCTCTGGGGGTGTTGAACTTTTATTCATGTTGCCAGAGTTTTTCTGCTGATTCCACCCCATGATTGCTTTTCAGCGTTTAGCTAGATGAACAAGTCAGGTGAAATTGGACCGGAAACTTCTACAGTTGTGGTTGACCAGCCTTTCACCTAGGAACTGGGACTGGTGACTGCAGCTTTTCCTCTACAATTTTGCAAAGTACCTGTAGAGTACTACAGTCTGTGACTCTAGAGGCCCACTTGGTGTAGTGGGGGTAGGTGGCTCTGTCTTGTATTAAGCTGATCTCTGTCTATTGATTCAGTAACCCTGGATTGCAGTCTGTTTCTGTGAAATACAAGCAAGTAGGACAACCATTCCCCCACCAGTAATATCTGGAAGAGGACAATCAAACCTTCCCACTAAAGAAAAACTTGGGACCCACCTTGGAGGGTCCTCGGATAATTTGTCCAGTTCAAGAGTTCCAGACCAAACGTCCCAACAGCTCCCCATTGTCTAGCTGGAGAGTTCAAGGGGACTCCAACAACTAGATGTTAGGGATCTATTGGCAGCTCGAGTGTGATTTAAGCACCTTTGGTGCTCTGAGGAGTCAGAAATTCCCATCCAGTAGGAGGTTTAGAGCCAGGAGATTGAAGCCTTTTACCTCACCTTGGTTGTCCTTCACCACCGGACTTTGGTCACCCCAGTCCCTGGTAGTCTCTCTGGAAGTCTCCGTTAACCCAGAGTCTCTGTGTCCCTGTTCTGTCCAATAAGCAAATGTGCCAGGGCTATGCGTCTGCCAAAATCAAAGTGAGGTTGTTGCCTCCTCCTCGTGGTTACCACAGTCTACCACCATCCAGCAGTGGAGGCTGAGGTCTGCCTGCCTCAGGTGCTCAATGGCAGCTAAAGAAAGTTCCACCTGAGCTCAGTCCAAACCTGAGGCTGTCCAGACAGCAAAAGAATTTCTCCCTCGGCCACTGCACCTTTTTTGCTGCTATTCTGCAGTACTGGAATCCCTATAGGGCAAGGTCTGGTTCCCTCTGGAAGGTCACCGAGTTGGGGAGATGACTCTTCAGAGTTAGACCCCAGCAGTATCACTCTACTAATGCTGAAGTAGGGTGAGATGTTCCTTCTCTTAGATTCATGCTCCTCAGCAGCTTCTGAGCCTCCACCCACAGTGCAGGAACCCAAGCCTGCTACTGAGATACTCTTTTTCTTTGGGCCAGGTCAGTCACCTTTCCTTCTATGTCTTCCTAAACAGTTTCTGGATTCATAGGTATAGCACAGCTGTACAGGTACCATCTATGCAATTCCCAGTCCTAGCTAAGAAATGCAAACAATCTGGATTCTGGATGAGTTGGACTACTAGACTGCAAGGCCAGGGGTGGGGGGGTATAGACTGAAGGATCAAGGTGGCAAGGAAAACATTTGTTCAAATTTCCTACCAGGCAAGGGAGTTCCTAGACTCTCAGTAGGGGCTCTCTTGAGAAGGAGTCCTAACTTCCAGCAATTCCCTCCAGTGGAGTGAGGAAGGAGAACCTCAGTTTATTGCTCACCAGTAGTGATCACACAGTAAGCAAGCAGCTCTCTTAGGGGAGGGAACAGCCACACAACCTCTTTGGGATGAGATCTGTACTGAAAATAGTTTTTTTGGAGTTTAAACTTGCCTTAGCGGAAAGACAAGCAATTATCTATCTCATCTCTCAGCTCAGCTCCCCTCCTTCAGCTTTGTTGGGTTCTTTCTGACTGTTACCTCTCCCTCCAAACTGGAGTCTCTGTTGGGAGCTGGCTCCAATCAGACATCATACCCCATTCCCCCTTGTTCTTGTTGGATGTGAAAATTGGAGTTAGGGAAAATATCCATCCTGAGGATTTAGCCAAACACCAATCACATTGAGACCAAATGAGCTAATAAACAGATAAAAAGGCTACCAGACACACAAGCCTACAGACGCATGCACAGTCAGAAACACATAGACATACAAACAAAGCAAAACAAACAAACAAAAAATAATCTACAATAAAAATAAAGAAACTTGTAAAATAACTGAAAAAAAAAGCCTCTAAAAATATGATGTAAGCACTCTCAGAAACCATAAGGGAAGAAGAGGAAGACAGAAAGAAAAAAAAAAAAAGTAGTGTTCATAAAAGAGTTAAGAAAGAAGAAAGAAAAAAGTAAAATAAAATTAAAAATAGAAAAAATAAAAATAAAAAATAAGAAATTAACAGTAGCTCCTCTAAGAAAAGAATGAAATAAAGAAAAACACCAACCTCAAAAATATTATTCTTTTATATATATATAGAAATACACATCTATGCATATGAGGTAGATGTCAACTTTAGTAGGAATACATTTATAATGCAATATACCTTCTTGACACCAGGTGGAGCTTTGAGTGGTTCCCAGGCTTATACCTTATTCACAGTTTACATTGTTACCATGGTAACCACTCTACCTGCCCGGTGCCATTTTTGGAGCTTCTATAAAAGTTTGTTTCCTAAATGTTGCCCCACTTTGGGTGCTCTGTTCCAGACAGCACTCCTATCCCACCTACAAACTTCGTGCAGAAGTCCACTCTTCACAAATCTTTCTACTCTGCTCCCACATTCTCCCTCGAATTGGCAACTGTAATCGGCTGTGGGGGAGGGGCTGGCTGCCGCTGCTGCAGTGGGTGGAGACCTTTTCCCCAATTTCCACTGCTCAGAGTCTCTCTATTGAGCCCCAATTCCTCGCACAGCCTGAACAGCCAGACCTCACCAGTATTTACCACCAGGGATGGTACAGTCTGTTTAATTACTCCTGATGATCTGGGAAAAGGTGTCCACCATTTCACACAACTCAAAATGTCTGTTTCTCAGGCAGGATTCCTTCCTCTCAATTTTCCTTTGGGCTACCTAGCCCTCTGTGGCTCTGAGCAGCACCCCTTTCTGGTTGCCAAACTCCACTCAGGAATTCACCAAAATTCCACACTTCACCGAAATTTTCATCAATTAAGTTCTGTGAACTGCCGTCCTCCATGAGGGAAGGGCCAGCTGCCGGCCAGCGCAGCCAGGCTGGGGAAAAACTCTATAGTAATATCTGTGGTTTTGAATTACATCTGAAATACAGCAATCCACCAATTCACCGTGCAACTCCAGCTGTCTATCCACTCCAATAATCCACCTGGAGAAAGATCCAGAACTCCCTCCCTTTCACCAGATGATTTGGGAGAGATGAGCTACACGTCTGTCTGATCATCCTATTATTCTTATTGTTGATAGTGATGAAAAAGTAGTATTCTTGCTAAAAGCTGTGACAGTTTTTTAATAATAAATGTTTCTCAGTATGTCACCTGTCTTAGGTCAATTTCTTGAGCATTAGATTTTAAAAAATAATTTTTTCCAGTTTTATATATTTTTCTGAAGAGAGGATTCACCAACCTATTGCTCTCAAGCAGGCAGAAAATCTTTTTCTACTGATAAACATATATATATATATATATATATATGCACACATATTTCACACGTGTACTTGTATGCACATACACATATGTTTTAGAATGTTTATATTAAAAAAACAAAGAAATAAGACAAATACTGAGAGGAGACTATTTTTTTCTGATGAAAATCCCAATAGGATGTTTGATGCTGGTGGGAATAATCAGTTATAGGGTAAAAACTATATGATAAGAAAGAGACATAAACAGAATTGCTGAGTGATGTTCCTGTGCAGACAGACATTAGAGAAGAGAATCTGAGGTAAAGACTAGAGAATCAGTTTTAGATGGCATTTGAATATTTCATGTCATTCGCATAAGGTAGCGAAATTCAGCATATATTTGACACTGTTAGTAGGTTAATAAATGTAGTGGGAAGCTAGATGCTGTTTTCTGATTGTCTCAATTTTCTTGATGAAGTGAAAACAAAGTCATTAATAAAAAAATAAGGCTTTAAATAAGATGGAGAAAAGATAGGTAAGAAATAGTTATCCTAGGAAGGAGAAAAGTTGTAAAGTGTGATTATCTGAAATCATTGAGGAGTATGTGAGGATGCTGGTAATAAAGTTATAAATTTATTAATAAGAAAATATATTTAAAGTAGTAGTAGTCACTAAGTTTGTGTGATTTCCTCTAGGCATATAGAGCTCTATGAATGCCAACAGGAAAAAGGAATAGCTGTACTTTTCCAGAAGTTATTTAATAATGGGTAATGAGAAAATGCTGAATGAATGGCAACTTAAATAATTTTCCCTAAGATCAAAGAGCTAAAAAATTAAAATTATGGTTTTAAACAAGATGCATCAGACTTTACAGACTCTACTAGAAAAGTGACTTTTCTGTTTTAGATATGGAGAGGCAGACTTTTGATAGAGTTCCAGATAATAGGAAATTCTGACTGTTAGCATAATCCTAAATCTTTCTGGAGGAGGTTATGCTAAAGGAGGCCTCAGGGTCTGTACATACAGATGAGGCAAGTCGTGATCACCTAAGGGGAGGCCAAGCCAACAGTTAAGCACTCAGAAAGTTTATATCAAGCATTTGTGTGTGTTTAGTTCTTTCCCCACTAAACACTCCACAAACTCAAAACTTCTTGAGATTATTTGTCATTTAGCTCCTTGCCCTTAATTATTTGTGTTGCTTAAAGATAGTTTCAAAAATTAAAAACTATCTATAGAAATATATATAGTATGTATATTAGAAACATGTATAATATATTATTATATCCAGTATTTATTATACATTATATGCAACATATAATACTTATTAAATGTTTTATAACATATACCACATATAGAATTATGTAAAACTATGAATACACAGAAAAATCATAAGTTTCTAGATATATTCATAATATCTTATTCAAAAATATATAGATGCATTTATTTTAAAGTATTATCCTTGATGTTTATAGAAAGAAATGGATTTAGAAATTAAAAAGAAAGGAACTTCTGCCATACACTCTCAATCATCACTGAACTGAAGTCATCAAAATAATGTTTTACATCTGACTTCTGTTTTCTGCTGTAATAATGTGAATATGCCTTATGAAAGAAGATAAATGAGATCAAAGGGGACATAAAGATATAATAGAAAGGGTCTGTGGACAGTACATGGATTGACCAAAAAAGGCACCGGCTGAAGTAATCAAATGTTCCTCTAATTTTCAGAATTGCCTCACTGATGGAAAAAAGTCATTATAGAAAAATACATTAAAACAAATGAAAGAAATCATAAGTTACATATTGGAATACTGGCCCATGAAGTCCAATAAATCCAAATAATTTTGCCTCTGTTTTCCTGATAGACAGGGTTCAAGCAATCATTATCCAAAATAACAGTAGTTAGCTCTATTGCAGGGAAAATTACAACATTATTTTATTATGTAGACTGAGACTGGCTTTGGTATCAGAAACCCTGGACTAAATTCATCTAGAATCTTAAAATTCAGTAGTTTAACACAGAGAAAATCAGTATGTGTACATGTGTGTTTGTGTGTGTTTGAGCATGCACATGTCTTGTGTGTGTATTCACAACTAGCTGAGAGCATGCACATACAAACAAAACGAAGGAAATTTTGACATCAGAGTTGGGTGAAGAAAGGGCAGTGTGACAGATAAAGAAAAGCTTTGGCATTCGTAGGGAGATCAGAATGGAAAAGGGACTAGCCCAGATGGCAATGCCTGATACCCCCACAAGGGACTTTTTCCCAGAGAAGTTGTGAAATCCTTGCGGAATCATGATGGCTCCAGACACCATGAGAGGTTTGAGTCATCTTCATAAGTACACAGCATGGTAGTCTCAGGGAAGGGAAGAAGCCCAGCTAATGCTAAACTGGAACACAGACATTGATACAGGTAAAAAAAATTAACCTTAAAATGTTTTTTGTTTATTCCCAGAACATAAAAGCAAGCACTGTGTATGATTATTTTATATATATTTTTTTCATTAAATCCTCACAGTGACGGAGATGGTAACGACAGATGATAATAGAGTATAGAGTGTCATGCTATGCTGGCAAGCAAAGATGAAAAGAAAAATAAAATGTGGGGTTATTGTTAGAAATAAAACAAGTCACACACTGTGGGAGAGGACATAGTGTAATGGATAAATATAAAATAAAGATAGGATGAAAGAATACATAGGAATTTCCTTTGGGAGATAGAGAAAGAGGGTGCTGAAAAGTTAAGGAAGATGGAAAGGAGATGAAAGATAATGACTAGAGATAAGAATGAAAGAAGAAGGCAGGGTAAAACAGATTCAGGTAAAGAAAAGCAGAGTCAAAAGTAGTAACATAAAAGACAAGGAAATTAGAATCAATTATTTGCATAGTATAGTGCTTCAGCAGCTCCTGGGGTTCTAACCAAAGAATAGGAAGGATTTTTAAAGAAAACCTCCAGCTGGGATAAGCCACCTGATTCTTCCCAAATGAAAGCCTTCAGAATTGCTGGGATGACAGGTTAACAGGTCCAAGCAAGTGAAGGGCATTCATATACCATGACTATGCTTTTTTAAAGAGTCTGGATTTTGTTAGAAAGACACAACACAACATTCACAAGTGGGCTATACTACCTATCAAAGATTCCTCTGTGTCTAAGAAATCAGAATCAATTTACAAAATAACTTCATTGTACTCATGTTTCTCAAAGAGAAAATTCTCATCCTACATCAGAGAAACAGGGAACAACACAAGCAGGGAAACCTACCTGGTCTTGTGCACCCTATCTTAGCCCAAGCTCAGAGTTCCCAGATTAGCTCTTGAGATATCCTTTTCCTTTCTCACAAATACCTAAGTGAGAACAAGGAAACCTGGAGTAACTCTCACAGACTCCCTGTTTAAGCTGTTCTTTGAGGCCTCACAGAAAAATAGATTTTTTTTTCTTAATTAAATATTTTTAATCCACATGCCAAAGATCCAAAAGGGGTCTCAGGGTATGCAAAACTTCTTGAAAGAAGATTGATGTTCAATCTTCCATGTTTACTCATTCATTGTTTTATTTCTTTATTCAATTCACATGGAAAAGGTAAACAATGTCCTGCATGTGCTCAGGGAGGTGATGAACAGGAAAATATTTCTTTTTATCATGGAGTTTGAGGTCTAGTAAGACAGACATTAAAAAATACTTATGTAATGCATAATTAACTGTACTGATTTTAAGAAAGGAAGAGACCAGAAATGTAAAGACAGAATACCAGAGACTCTTAATCAACCATAGGTATCTAGAAAAGGCTTACTTGGGAAGGATAATAGGCCTGGTAAGGCAAAGAGAAACTTCACAGACAGTGAAGAACTTGGAAGAACAAATGAAGAAACCTTATATCAGGAAATATTGCCTTAAGATCCAGGATGTTAAAGACTTCATGCAGACTTAGTTGGATTGAAAAAACCCAAAGAATAAACAGCAAGAGTTATGCTGGGGAGGTAGATAAGGATGAATCTTAAAGCACCTTGAAGGCTAAGAGAAGAACTCTTAACTTTGTTTTAAGTACAATAGGATCCCTAAAAGTCATTTTACTTGTGACAAATAAATTGGTTTTCTATTTTTTTAAAAAGACATCTATTCTAACTGAAGAATGATGAAATAATGGAAAGGGGCTCTAGTGGTTGCAGGAAAATTAGTTAGGGGACCTGAAAGAAATAGGATACATAATGTATTGGCTCAAGGAGGAGGAAGAAAGCAGATAGTTTTGTGTGTGTCTATGTGTTTCATCACTAAGTTGAAAATTGGTTAAGAGTCAGTTTGAAAAAGGAAGAATTTTTAACTATGGTTCCCAAATTTCTGGTGTGTTAGAAGACTAGCATAGAGTCTTATCAATGGCTATTGTATTATAGTTATGTATGTTTTTATATGAGCCAATGATCTTTATTCTCTGCTCTTTTCTACTTTAATGTAAAGTTATGGAAAATTATAAATTGTGAAAATTTGTGAAAATTAAATGTTAATATATGTAAATTTATTGATTTATGTGTCTATTTTGCACAGTTATTTCATTACAAAAACATTGTAATAGATACCTAGGCAGGCGGGATTATATGTATACATATTATATATATATATACATACCTAGGCAGGCGGGATTATATATATACATATATATACATATATATACACATATGTATGTATATATGTATATATATGTATGTATGTATAGTACCTATGTGTGTATATTTATAATAAATTATGTATGTTGTATACCCACATACATGCAATATACACACAATATAAATATATATGAATAAATAAATATATGTATATAAACACAGACACACATACAGAAAGAGAGAGATGTATGTATGTGTGTTAGAAGTATATACATGTATGTATAGTATATATGTGTGTGTATATATTTAATTTTCACACACATATAATTATATATTTAATTTTCACACACATATATATGTATATATATTTACACACACTCACACACTTATGGATGTGTTTGCATGTGCATTTGTGATAGCCATAGAATTTTGCATTGGGGATGTGGTGATGGTATGGTGACTTTGGTAGGGTTTTTTTTATTATTATATAGCAAAATGCTCTAAGCTATTAAATCCTTGTTTTTGGCTGCTTCTTTTTTGCCAGATTTTGAGACTTGTCAAAAGACAGTCTAATTCTCTACTATCTAAACATTTAATATTTAGTATTGTCTCCATTTTTCATATAAACATATTAAATCAAAGATGACTTTGATCATGTGGCCATCACATATGACTTTCTAGGGAGCACAAAAAAAAAACCTTTATAGTTTTTAATGTTACTCTTCCCTCTGTCATTCTACTTATACATTCATGAAGCCATGTACCTGCTTATGTGAGAATATATTCTCAACCTAGGAAACGTGAGCTAAGTGGGAGAGTCCAGCCTCACCCAGTGGTAAGAACACCATGATGAACTTGAATGCATTGCATGCCAACCACCAAAGTTTCATTCTGACAGGTATCCCTGGCATGCCAGACAAGAACCTATGGCTGGCTTTTCCTCTGGGACTGCTTTATACACTAACAATCCTGGGGAATGGTACCATCCTAACTGTCATCAAAGTGGATCTGAGTCTCCACGAGCCTATGTACTACTTCCTTTCTGTATTGGCCATCACTGATGTCAGTCTCTCCATGTCCACCTTACCCTCCATGCTCAGTGTCTTCTGGTTTAATACTCCAGAGATTTCCATTGATGCATGCATCACACAGATGTTCTTCATTCATGTATTTGGAATAGCGGAATCAGGAGTCCTAGTGTCCATGGCCTTTAACAGATTTGTGGCCATCTGAGACCCACTACACTATGCTTCCATCCTCACCCATGACGTTATTGTAAAGATTGGAATAGCGGCCTTCACCCAGGCAATCTGTGTAATCTTCCCTGCACCCTTACTTATAAAACGGCTACCCTTCTGCCGTTCCAATGTCTTGTCACATTCATACTGTCTTCACCAAGATGCAATGAGGCTAGCCTGTGCCAGCACCCGCATCAACATCCTATATGGCCTCATCGTTGTCATCTTTACTTTGGGGCTTGATGCCCTTCTTATCCTCTTGTCCTATGTACTTATCCTAAAGACTGTGCTGGGCATTGCCTCCAACGCTGAAAGGCTCAAAGCCCTTAACACCTGCTTCGCTCACATTTGTGCTATGCTCCTCTTCTATGTTCCTTTTATTGGTGCCACCATGATCCACAGGTTTGGGAAGCATTTATCACCAGTAGTGCACACGCTCATGGCCAATATCTACCTGCTATTCCCGCCTGTGCTCAACCCCATTGTCTACAGTGTGAAGATCAAACAAATACGAAGACGGATCATCCGAATGTTCCAGAGGAAAAGGAACAAGGCCTAATGGAATGGAATCACATATGAGATGCAGAATAAGCAGCCACTGGAAAAAATGATACATCAATTTTCAACCCTTATGGTGTAGTCAAATTTAAAAATCTGGAAAAATGCAGCGATGGACAAGGTTTGTGGGTGCAGATACAAACAGACTATTCTTGTTCTGCATGTACTTTTTTAAAATTACCTATTAATTTCCTTTGCTTAGTATTTCAGTTGTGTTGTTTTCCTTGCTGATTTGTAGGTGGAATTCTATTAGGTAACAGTCCTTTGCCTTGTATAGATGTGATCCGTATTACGTCCCATTCTGCCATTTACTTTGTTACAGTGTCTTTTATATTTTCACTTATTCACATTCTCTCTTAAGTCTTTTGATCAACTTTACACTGTTATTTTTTTCTATAGGTGAACCTTATTTTCTATCTTCAGTGAACATTTATATAATTTCTTATATATGTAATATGATCAGATAATAAGATCTTTTATATAAATCTACAATTTTTGTCAGTAACTTTATTAAATTAGAGCTTTTTTAATGTTTACCATTATTTTATTTATTTATTTTTTTTGTAGAGACAGAGTCTCACTTTATTGCCCTCAGTAAAGTGCTGTGGCGTCACACAGCTCACAGCAACCTTCAACTCCTGGGCTTAGGCGATTCTTTTGCCTCAGCCTCCCTAGTACCCGGGATTACAGGCGTCCACCACAATGCCCAGCTATTTTTCTGTTTTGCAGTTTGGCTGAGGCCGGGTTTGAACCCTCCAACTTCAGTATATGGGGCCAGCACCCTACTCGATGAGCCATAGGTGCTGCCCTATTTTATTATTTTTTTAAGTTCAATATACAAATATCCTTTGTATACCATTAATAATTAGAGAATTCAAGTTTACATGACAACACAAAATAATTCTTCAGAAATATATAGTATTTCTACATGGAAAATTTCTAACCATTATTGAAAATATAAAAAGACACATGTCTATAAATATTGCAAACTTCTTATGAATGTTTTTTTAATTGTTTAGGTATTCCTTCTGTTATAACTTGGATTGTTGTCTTTCTAAGGATATAAGTATGCCACATAGCAAATTCAGTTTGCTTTGGGGGTTCAGAAGGATTGTAGCAAACAACTGGCCCACTGGGAGACACACACATCTGATATTGGGTATTATTATATATGCAAATACCTTCAGACTTTGCTGTACATTCATATTAAAAGTGAATCAATAACACAATTTTGACAGTTTGCCTAGTTTGGGTTACCTTTTGGATATGTTTTTCACAACCTTCATCATGTCTTACACCTAAGATTAAGGGAGGTAGGTGATGGAGGGTGGCCTGTCCCCGGAGGCGAAGGTCTCCTGGGACAGTGACCCCATCAGAGCCCAGCTGGACTGAGGGTGCCTGGGGCATATTCTTATGGCTCCAGCTTGTGTCATCACCCCTCAAGAGCCCCAAATTTGCCTTATAATGGAGCGCCAGGCGGTAGACTGTCTTTTGGACACTGGAGCAACCTTTTCTGTGCTTCTCTCTAGCCTTGGTCTTTTATCCACCAAATCTATAACTATACAGGGGGTGTCTGGAAAGCTGGTTACCAAATTTTTCTACCAGCCTTTAAGCTGCAATTGGAATGACTTGCTGTTCTCTCATGCCTCCCTAATCATGCCTAAAAGTGTTGCTCCCCTTTTGGAGAGGGACATACTAACTGGAACAGGAACTTTTCCCTCCTGGAGATCTAGTCATGATCAAAACTCTTCCCTCTAATTCACCTTCCCTAACCCCAACTTGGGAAGTCCCCTTTCCTGTTATCTTGTCTTCTTCTACAGCAGTTAAAGTTATAGGAGTCGAC
>CAUYON010104848.1:0-16072 GCA_963573935.1 Arctocebus calabarensis | reverse complement strand
TTGGGAGAGGGAACTCCTATCTGCTTGGTGATGTGCTCTGTACCTTTCATTTGTATCCTTGGGGTCGCAGGTTGCTCCAGCAGGTTGATGTGCATTCCTCAACCTTGTCTCTTGGCTCAGCTCCAAACCATTGGCTTTCTCACTAAATTTCTGTCCTTTAACTCTCCTTCTGGACAGGAGCATCTGCAGAAAGCTGGTTATAGACCACCATCTTGGCTCCCTATGCCTACTTTATTAAGTGTTCTGATAATGAAAGGATGCTGGATATTATCAAAGGCTTTTTCTACATCAATTGAGAGAATCATACGGTTTCTGTTTTTTAGATATATTTATAGATTTATAAATATATTTATGATATAATATAATCTATTATATTTATAGATTTGCATATGTTGAATCAACCTTGTAACCCTGGGAATAAAACCAACTTGATCATGGTGTATAATTTTTTTGATGTGTACTTGAATTGTTTGCTAAGTTCTTATTGAATATTTTTGCATCAATATTCATTAATGATATTAGTCTATACTTTTCTTTCTTTGTTAGGTCCTTTCCTGGTTTGGGGATCAGTATGATATTTGCTTCATAGAATGTGTTGGGAAGTATTCCTTCTTTTTCTATGTTGTATAATACAGGTACTAGAAAATGTTGGAAATACAGGTACTAGTTCCTCCTTAAAGGTTTGATAGAATTTGGATGGGAGGCCATCTGGTCATGGACTCTTCTATTTTGGGAGATTTTGTATAGTTGATGCTATTTCAGTGATAGATATAGGTCTATTCACAATTTCTAATTCTTTCTGGTTGAGTCTGTTTTCTTTACATTTTCATATTTCTGAGAATATAGAGTTTTTATAGTAATCTTTGGGGATTTTTTTTTAGTTATTGAAGTGTCTGTTATTTCTCCTTTACTGTTTCTGACATAACATATTAGAAATTTTACTTTTCTGTTTCTGGTTAGGTTGGCCAGAGGTTTATCAATTTTATTGATCTTCTCAAAAGACCAACTTTTTGTTTCATTGATCTTCTGAATGATTCTTTTGTTTTCAATTTCATTTAATTCTGCCCTAATTTTGGTTATTTCTTTTCTTCTGCTGGGTTTGAGGTTGGAATGTTCTTCCTTTTCCAGTTGCTTGAGATGACCCATTAAGTCGTTGACTTCCTCTCTTTCTGTTTTCTTGATGAAGGTTCCAATGCTATGAATTTCCCTATTAAGACTGCCTTTGTAATATCCCACAGGTTTTTATAATTTGTATCCTCATTACCATTTTCTTCCAAAAATTTGGAGATTTCCTTCTTAATGTTGTTTTTGACCCAGCTATCATTCAGCCTAAGATTATTTAGTTTCCTTGAGTATTGAGTATGAAGATTCCTGTTGCTATTGAGTTCAACTTTTATTCCATGGTGGTCTGAGAAGATACAGGGAATAATTTCTATTCTTTTAAATTTGCTGAGGTTATACTTGTGTCCTAAGATATGATCAATTTTGGAGGATGATTCATGGGCTGATGAGAAGAATGTATATTCAGTTTTATTAGGATGAAAGGTTCTGTAGAGGTCGTTAAGTCCATTTGTTCTAGGGTCAGATTTAAGTCTAATATTTCTTTTTTTTAGTTTCTTCTTGGAGATTCTATCTAAAACTGTCAAAGGGGTGTTAAAATCTCGAACTATTATAGTGCAGGAAGATATCAAGTTGTTCCTATCCATTAGGGTTTGCTTTATATAATTGAGGGGCATTCTGGTAGGGTTGCATAAATGTTGATTATCGAAATCTCTTCATGTTGGTGTTTCCCTTGAAAGATGTAATGACCATCCTTATCCTTCTTTATCTTTTTTGGCTTAAAGCCAATTGTATCTGCAAATAAAATTTCAACCCCTAATTTTATTCTTATTTCCATTAGCCTGTATTATAGATGTCTATCCCATCACCCTGAGTCTATTTTTATCCTTTAATATAAGATGAAACTCTTGTATGCAGCAGATATCTGGTCTGAGTTTAGGTATCCAGTCATTCAAACTGTGCCTCTTTAGAGGAAAATTTAAACCATTCACATTAATTGAGAGAATTGATAAGCATGGTAATGTTTTGGGTGTCATGTTTTTCAAATGTCCAGTGGATATTTTTAATCCTTTCACCACTATGGAATTTGAGTTTTCGGGGTGAGTTTACTTTGGTGGTTGAGCATTGTGCTAGTCATTGTGGAGGATGGGTCTGAGAATATCCTGGAGAGTTGGTTTAGTTATCGCAAATTTCTTCAACATGTGTATGTCAGTAACATATTTGATTTCTCCATCACAAATGAAACTTAGTTTGGCTAGATACAGGATCCTGGGCTGACAGTTGTTTTGTTTTAGGAGATTGAAGGTTGATGACCATCCTCCTCTGACTTGAAAGGTTTTGGCTGAGAGATCTGCAGTCATTCTAATACTTCCCCCTTTGTAGGTGATGCTTTTCTTACATCTGGCTGCTTTTAGAATTTTCTTCTTCATATTAACTTTGGCAAAATTAATTACAATGTGTCTAGGAGTTCTTTATTTGGATTGAGTCTTGCTGGGATTCTGAAACTGCATACTATCTGCATTTCTGTATCTCTTGCCATGCTTGGGAAATTCTCCTCCATAATCTTTTGGAGTAGAGCATCTGTACCTTTAGAACCATCCTCTTCTCCTTCAGGAATTCCTATAAGACAAATGTTTGATCTTTTGGAGTGATCCTACAATTCTCTCAGGGAATGATCAGTTTTTGCTCTCCATTTCTTTGCCTCTTTGAGCATTTGAGAATGTTCAGAAGCTTTGTCTTCAATTTCAGAGATCCTTTCCTCGGTCTGGTCAACTCTATTACTGAGGGATTCTACTGTATTCTGGAACTCCATGAATAACTTTTTCATTTCTTTGAGCTCTGCTATCTCTTTTCTCATTATGTCCATATCTTTAGTGACTTTGTCTTTGAATTCATTAATTTCTTGAGACAACTGTAGAACCACTCTTTGGATTTCAATGTCTAACTTTTCTTTGAATTCTATTCCTGACATTTCAGCCATTTGTCTAGGCATGATATGTTCAGTTATATCTCCTTTGTCATTCCTTGGGGGAATAGATGTACTCTGGTTATTCATGTTGTCAGAGTTCTTCTGTTGGTTCTGCCCCATGTTTATTTTCCATCATTTGGTTATTAGAACTGGTAGGGTGAGATTGAATTGGGATTCCCAGGCAGTAGATTTAATCAGCCCCTTACCAAAGCACTAGGCTTTGTAATTGTTGCTTATCCCTTACAACCTTACAAAGGCCCTTTTCAGAGTTCTGGCCAAGATTCTGGGGACCTACTTATGAGATAGCGAAAGCTGCCTCTGTTTTGAAATCAGCCTACCTCTACCCTATCCTAAGAAGTCATGGTATTAGGTTTAAATCTTAGCTGTGGCAAAATACAGACATCTGCTGCGCCTGCCCCCACCATTCAGTTCTTTTCCACTACAGAACTTCAAAGATCAACCTCAGAATGTTCCCAGGTGTTCAACCCCAGATTCAAATTCCAATAAAATTATCTTGGGCAGTACAAACTTGGCTCAACAGAGAGGGATCCAAGGGTGGATAGAAACCATCAGTCAGTTCTGTCCCGCAATCCTGAGGGTATGGTGCCTGGTCCCCTCTGGTGAGCCACCAATTTCTTATCAAAGTCTCAACTGGGCATCAACACCTATGTCGCCTGGCACAATCAGAGCCAGGAGTCTGGGACCCCATCCACCAGGCTCAGTTCGCAGTGGGCATCCAGTGGGCCTTTGCTTGTCAGCTCAGTTGGAGCCAGGGTACCATGCCCCTCCTGCTGGTCTCAGTCCACACCACTCACCAGTCTCAGTCCACACCTGGAAAGCCTCTGTTCCCTGACTCAGTTAGAGCCAGGGATCCTCGCCCTACCTGCCATACTCAGTCCACACTGGGGAACAACTCTCCTGCTTGCAGGCACCTTTAGAGCTGGGGGTTCTACAGCCCCTCCCACCAGACAGACACAGTCTGAACTGAGGGTCAACACCACTGCTAGCATGGCAAAGTCATAAGCAGGAGACTGCTCCACCTCCTCCTGCTGAGTGTTCCTTCTTCCCATGCCCTCTTTCTTCCCCACTAGTCACAGACTCCGTCCTGATGTTTGGTGGTCCACACTATGCCCAGATCTCTCAGGAAAAGACCAAACACTCTGGGCTCTGCAGTGGGCAGAACTTCAGACTTCCATGTGAGGGAGAGGGTGGACTGGAAGTTCTGAATTGCAGGGGAAAATATGTGTTCAATTGTAGGCCATGTGTGATGGTGTCTAAGTTCATAAGTCGGACCTCCCTAGAGAAAGAGACCTGGTGTTTAGTGGCTCTCTCCAGTGAAGTAAAATGAGAGGTCTTTTGTTCCCTGCTCACTTGCAGAGAGCCTATGGCAGGCCTCCCACTTGGGGGAGGAGTTTCCCATCCTCTAGAAGATATGGCTTGCTGAACTTCTTTCTTAGCTTAGTTCCTCACCTTTGGTTTCACAGAGTCTGATTCTGTCCAGTTTTTCTCCCTCTGGTCAGGAACCTCTGAGCTGACAAGCAAAGGCATGGATGCCCAGTGCAAGGGTTGCTACTACTCAGCCATCTTCCCAGAAGTCCTGTGTGTCAGTCATGATTTTTTTTTTCTTCCTTTTGTGCAGTCCTTACCAGCTTAGGCCTAAAGTATTAATTCAATATTTATCGACCACTTACTTTGCACCATTCACTGTTCAAGTTTTTGGGGATATGGTGTAAGTAAAACAAACCTTGCCTTCCACTAGATTATATCCTGTTCACAGCATACTTTATTTAAAATGAAATATTAATTATGACTTCTTTAGAGATAGAATTAAGGTGCATTTTGTATAATTCCTAGGACACTATAAGTTATGGGAAATGTTTTAAATAAGTACATCTTCATTATTTATAAATTTTAGAGTGCTCAGTGATTTAAGAATGTGTTTGATCAGATTAACCTAACTGCATTATTTTTATAACCTATTAGGACAAAGTGAATAACTATCTTCAGAATACATAATGCTACTAATGTGTCTGACTTGATTTCTTTTTTATTTTTAAATTTTATCAACATGAAAAGGTTACACATACTATGGGGTACATGTGATATTTTGATACAAGCATGCAGTGTGTAAGGATCAGATATTGGTAACTGGGATGTCCATCACCTTAAATATTTATCATTTCTTAGTGTAGCGAACATTCTAAATCTTCTTTTCTAGCTATTTTGAAATATGCAATATATTCTTGTTAACTACAGTCACCCTATTATGTTATTGAACACTAGAACTTATCCCTTCTGTCTGTACTTTTGTTCCCTAACCATCCCTTCTCTTTCCCTCCCCACCTATTGAGCCTCTGGTAACCAGGATCCTATTTACTGTCCCTATGTGACTCAGCACTTTTCAGTAAGAGCTTTACATTTTCCTCACTGTCTTTCAGTTGCTAATACCTTGAAAGAATTTCTTTGAATTCTGACCAGAAGAGCATGGTAATAGTAGTATGTATATTCTTAAGTTACCAATTCTTTGATCATCACTTTGAAGAAATTACTTTTTAGGAAAAAAATTTCTGGTATTTGCTAAATTCAAGTGAAATGATGAAGAGTAACATGCTAAGTTACATCTGAAAAATAGTTTTTGTGTTACCAATGTAAATGGCTCAAGTTTAGAGATATGAAAGAAAAGGATGTTTGTGCTAATAATTTGGTAAACAAACCTGGCTTATTTATAGAAAACAAAAGATAAATCTGTGTCATTTCTCCTGCATGCTAAAGAAGCTTCTGGATTTGTAATGCTTTCCCTAATGAAGCTCCTGGTTTGAGATCTCTCTCTCTCCTTTTGCTTTCCCCTTTCTTTAATCAGATTACGTTGACTTCACACTGCATGGTTTGGGATGTGAAAATTGCATGGTAAGTGGAATGTAATTAAATTATGTGGTCTGATAATAAATGAGGAAGATGCTGTATTCCATGTAGATCTTATTGGCTTTCATTCAAATTACCCAGTCTAGTTCTATTATTTTTAAAACTTTCTTATTTTATATCTTTTTTAATGTTCTATTTAGTCCCCTGGAGAGGGAGCTCTAGATCTGCATGATCAGATTCCAGACTGGTCTTCAGAACCTTACAGATCTTTTGTCTGGAATAGGAGACCCAGTCTGAGGGACACAGGTTACTTGCCCCAGACTCCTCTTTAGGGCTGACTCATCCTCCCTCTGTCCTGGTCCTTTTCTTAATTCCTTGCAGGTACATCCCAGGAGAGCACTCCACCACTGAGTTTCTGCACACAGTTCTCCATCTCAGAGTCCATTTCTAAGAAATCCAATCTAAGACAGAAAGATACTGGCTAAGGCAGTGCCAACCATTTTTTAAGAATCTCTCAAAGACCAATAAAGCAGAAAAATTTTCTAAAGAACACTTAGAAAGTGGATGTTCTCTGGAAAGAACTGAAATATGGAGCAGGTTGTTCCAACAATTGACTAATTATGGCGGAAAGGGAGTAGATACTTATGGGAAAATGTGGTCTATCATTAAGGATAGAGACAAGAGATAGGGCTTCCTGTGGCTAACACTGGTAACTTGCCTGTTATACAGCTGGAGAACATAGCTTTTGGGGCTGTTCAAGCTCATTTCCTGGGGAGTGTAGGTCTTACTAGAGATATGACTCAAGATAGAGGCTTCCTTTTCTGTGAAAAACCAATGAAGTATCTGAGATGTAGTGGACATGCAGGGCCAGAGCTGCTGGAGACACTGGGCTGACAAGGAGGCCTTCGGTTCCTGCCCTTTCTGGTTATCATCCCTGGTTAATTTACTTCTCTGAGACTAGCAAGGGCACAGTTGTGAGAATTGAACAATACATGCACTATGCTTGATACCATGTGCAGTTGGTACCAGACACACAGGTACCACATAGTGCAGAGCTGTGCAGGTGCCCACAGGATTGCTGGTGTGTTTCCAGCCGTGGTGGAGGCTGAAAAGCTCTTCCTCCCATCCCAGGACATTGAAGATGGCATTAAAGAGAGTTTCTTTAATAGAGCTGAATAAATACAGATCTACTCTAGGGCACAAATTGTGCTCTTTCTTTCTCACAGCTTTGTAGAGCCTTTACTATTCCGCATGTAAATATTTACTTGTGAAATGGCAAGCACAATTTATGCAATTCAGTGAAATGAATTGAGGTTCATGTGAGGCTGTAACTGTTAGACCCACAAAAAGTCACTGAGGATTTGCTCTATTTTAACATTATCTGCTGGTTTATGTAAAATTTGATTTAAGATGGAATATTTAGCAGAAGCAGAAGCATGGACGGTTAGTCTGAGTTACAATGATCAGGGACATGCATCAGAACTGCAGAGCTGTCCAGCTGGAAGTGACAACACAGCCCCTTTCACCTAGTTCACTCTTCTCACAGAAACAGCCTGAGGGGTGAAGAACTTGCCCAGAGTCCTACAGCTTAGTAGTGAAAAGATAGGTCCTGACCCATGTCTGCAGAACTCTTTCCAATATACTAGACATGGACAACCTGACTCCATAAGGACACAGCTGCGATGAGCCCATGGTGACACTGCAGACACCTGCACACTGTGGGGCCAGCTGGTTAGTTTAGGACAGTGTGAGCACACCTCCTCTCAGCTTTCTCACTCACTCCCAGATACAGCTGTGTTCATGGACAACTCAGTAGGGAGATGGGACTCTCATAGTAATTAGTATAGTTTGAAGATGGAATCAAAGTTGTCTCACGTTCATATAAACGTTCCACTCTTTAACAGAGATAAAGTACTGCCCAAGTTGTGGAACTAGAAGAACATTATTACCTGAGGGGGAAACATACATCTTTGCCCAAAATATACACCAGAGCTGCTGTGGAACCAAGTATCAGGAATCCCCCTGGACTGTTCTGTGGTAGTGTCTGTGCTGGGTGTGTGTACTAGTCATGGTGCAACCATCACTGCCCTAGACCCTACTTAGGTCCTCAAGAGTTGACCTTCTCAGACAGGACAATACAACTTGCCCTCCCTCAGCTTCTGTTTGCATTTGGACAGTGAGAGGCTCTTATGGGGGCTTAGAGGATGGGGGGAGAGTGGAATTCATGTCCTCTGAAGCCTGGCCCAGCCTTTCTTTCATTAGCCCTCATATTCCTGGAGTGCTTGCTTAATTCACTTGCCTACCACCTGCACCTCCGTGGAAGGTGGCAGGAAACTAGTGATAATATCTGCTTGAGTTTGAGTCATAAGGAGAATCCAACTGAAAGGGTCACTAGCTGGAATAATGTGACCTCAATAAAAGCTTTCAAGCCAACCTGAATGTCCCCCATGCAACGTTGTTGGGAGGCAGAGCCTTCTGGGAGGCATTTAGGTGGTGAGGTCTCTGCCCTCACAAATTCAGGATACCCACATGGAAAGGACTTTGGGTGGGCTCGCTGTCTTTTGCTCTCCTGCCGTGTGAGGACACAGTGTCAGCCCCTTCCCATGCTCCACCTTCCACCCTGGGATGAAGCCATGGGGACTCAGCAGGTGGCAGACGCTGGTGCTGGCTGGGCCTTAGACTTCTCAGCCTCTAGAACTGTGAGAAATGATTTCAATTCTTTACAAATTACCCACAAAACAGACCAATACAGCTACTCAATTGTGTCCTGATTTATTTGGACAGTCTTTCCAATATGCTATTTAAGTCTGGTTGCTTAGACATCAGCACTTTAGTGTACTTACATGCAAATTGGGTGGAACTGGTTGGCCTCCTCACTAGTGTTTTCCAGATATATAATCATATCATCTGCAAAGAGTGAAAGTTTGATCTGTTCTCACCCTACCTTGATCGCCTTTTCTTCCCTAATTGCAATGGCTAAAACTTCTATTACAATATTGAAGAGCAATGGAGACAATGGGCATCCTTGCCTGGTTCCTGATCTAAGTGGAAATGATTTCAATACAACTCAGTACAATATTCGCTGTGGGTTTGCTGTAGAGGGCGTCTATCACTTTAAGAAATGTCCCTTCTATACCAATTTTCTTAAGTGTTCTGATCATGAAGGGATGTTGCATATTATCAAAAGCTTTTTCTGCATCAATTGAGGGAATCATATGGTCTTTATTTTTTCATTTGTTTATGTGCTGAATTATATTTAATAGATTTACAAATATTGAACCAATCTTGAGACCCTGGGATAAAACCCACTTGGTCATGGTGTATAATTTGTTTGATGTTTATTTGGATTCTGTTTGTTAGGATCTTGTTGAATATTTTTTCATCAATATTCATTAGTGATATTGGTCTATAATTTTCTTTTCTTGTTGGGTATTTTCCTGGCTTAGGGATCAAGGTGATGTTTGCTTCATAGAATGTGGTGGGTAGTATTCCTTCTTTTTCTATATTTTGGAAAAGGTTGTGTAATAGGTACTAGTTCCTCTTTAAAGGTTTGGTAGAATTCTGACAAGAAGCCATCTGGTCCTGGGCTTTTCTTTTTAGGGAGATTTTTTTTATAGTTAATGCTATTTCAGAACTTAATATAGGCCTGTTCAACAGTTCCACTTTGTTCTGGCTAAGTCTTGGTAGATGGCGTGCTTCCAAGTATTCATCATTTTCCTTCAGATTTTCATATTTCTGAGAGTAAAGTTTCTTATAACATTCATTAAGGATTTTTTGAATTTCTGAGGGGTCTGTTATTTCATTTTTACCATTTCTTCTTGATGAAATTAGAGATTTTACTCTTTTTTTCCTCGTTAGGTTAGTCAAAGGTTGAGCTTTTCAAAAAACCAACTTTTTGATTTATTGATCTGTTGTATAATTCTTTTGTTTTCAATTTCATTTAATTCTGCTCTAATTTTGGTTATTTCTTTCCTTTTTCTGGGTTTGGGGTTGAAATGGTCTTCCTTCTCTTGTTGCTTGAGATGTCCCATTAAGTTGTTAACTTCTCTTTCTGTTTTCTTGAGGAAGGCTTGCAGTGCTATAAATTTCCCTCTTAGGACTGCCTTTGCGGTATCCCAGAGGTTCTGATAATTTGTGTCTTCATTGTCATTTTGTTCCAAAAATTTGGTAAGATCCAATCTCATCTACTACCCATCTATCCTTCAGCATAAGGTTATTTAGCTTCCATGGTATTGTATGAGTATGAAGATTCCTGTTGTTATTGAGTACAACTTTTATTCCATGATGGTCTGAGAAAATGCAAGGAATACTTTCTATTTTTTTTAAATTTGCTGAGGTTAGACTTGTGCCCTAGGATGTGATCAATTTTTGAGTATGTTCTGTGGGCTGATGAGAAGAAGGTATATTCAGTTTTGTTGGGATGAAATGTTCTGTAGATGTCTGTTAAATCCAGTTGTTGAATGGTTAAGTTTAAATCTAAAATTTCTTTGCTTAGGTTCTTTTTGGAGGATCTATCCAGCACTGCTAAAGGGGTGTTAAAATCTCCGACTACTATGGAGCTGGAGAAAATCAAGTTGCTCATGTCTGTTAGAGTTTCTCTTATAAATTGAGGTGCATTCTGGTGCATAAATATTAATTATTAAAATCTAATCATAGTGAATATTACCTTTTACAAATATGAAGTGTCCATCCTATCCTTCCTTATTTTGGTTGGTTTAAAGCCTATTGTATCTGCAAATAGAATGCAACACCTGCTTTTTTCTGCTTTCCATTTGCCTGGAATATACATGACCATCCCTTCACCTTGAGTCTATGTTTATCTTTTAAGGTAAGATGAGATTCTTATATTCAGCAGATATCTAGCCTGAGTTTTTGTATCCAGTCAGCCAGCCTGTGCCTCTTTAGAGGACAATTTAAACTATTCACATTAATTGAAAAATATTGATAAGCCTTTCGAAAGTCCCTTGGACATTTTTAATCCTTTTGCAACTGTGGAAGTTGGAATTTGATCAAAAGTTTCAGAGTGGGTTTACTTTTGTGATGGAGGATTATGCTAGTCATTATATAAGATAGGTCTGAGAATATCCTGGAGAGATGGTTTAGTTATGGCAAATTTCTTCAACATGTGGATGTCATTAAAGTATTTAATTTCTCCATCATAAATGAAACTCAGTTTAGCTGGATACAGAATCCTAGGTTGAAAGTTATTTTGTTTTAGGAGATTAAAAGTCAATGACCATCCTCTTCTAACTGGAAAGGTTTCAGCAGAGAGATCTGCAGTTGTTCTAATATTCTTCCCCTTGTAGGTTATGTTTTTCTCATTTTTGGATGCTTTCAGAATTTTCTCCTTCATATTAAATTTAGTGAAATTGATTATGATGAGTCTCGGGAATGTCTTATTCGGGTTGAGTCATGCTGGAGTTCTGAAACTGTCTGCTATCTGAATTTCAGAATCTCTTGGCATGTCTGGAAAGTTCTCTTTCATAATCTCATGAAGAAGAGACTCTGTGTCTTGTGAAGCCACTTCATTGCTTTCAGGGATCCCAATAAGGTGAATATTGGTTTTCTTTGAATTATCCCAGAGCTCTCTGAGAGAGTGATCTGTTTGCCCTCCATTTCTCTTCCTGTTTGAAAGATTGGGAGCATTTGAAAGCTTTGTCTTCAATGTCAGAAACCCTTTCTTCTGCTTGTTTCATTCTGTTACGAAGGGATTCTACTATATTTCTCAGATCTTTGAGGGCTGCAACTTCTTGTCTGAATGTGTCAAAATCTTTGATTATTTTGTCTTCGAATTTGTTAAGTTCTTGAGACATCTTTTGGATTACTGCTTGAAATTCTAAGTCCATCTTTTCCTCCATTCTATTGATCTTATTTGCTATCCAGATTCTGAATTCAATTACTGACATCTCAGCCATTTGTTTATAGATGGGATCTTGTGTTGTGTCTGCCTTGTTGTTACTTGGGGGAATTGATCTACTCTGATTATTCACATTGCTAGAGTTTTTCCGTTGCCTCCACCTCATGATTGTTTTTCACTGTTGCCTCTGGCCATCCTCAAAGTTGGGGAGGTGTCTTTCCAAAATTAGACCCTGGCAGGATCACTCTATTGTTGCTGTATCCTCATAGGGAGTGACCCTGTGTAGCTCCTGTGGGACTGCCCCAGTCAGGGAGTTCTGGCTGTGAGAGCAGTTCGGGAGTGTGGCACCCTTGGATACAACAGCAGGGTGGGGGATGGTGCACTCAGTTCTGGGAGTGCCTGGTGCCCTGTGTCCTTGGCAAAGAGAGCCTTGGCTCCAGCAGTCTCTGGCTGGGAGGAGGATTCCTTGCAGAGGCAGGTAGGGCTCCGAAGGGAGGGCCCTGGTTGTGCAGCTTCTAGAGTCCCTGGCCAGATGTGCAGGGCCAATGTGGAGGCAGGGAGGGTACAGGAGGGTGGATGCGGGTTGCGTGGCTTCCAGAGTTCCTGGTCTGGGTGTTTGAAGGCCCATCAGGCATGGGGCACGCAGCCACAAAGTCGCAGGCAGAGTCTCTGGTCAGGGAGAACGTCCTGTGGCCCAGTGGGCATGGGGTGTGATGTGCCATAGTCGCCAGCAGAGTCCCTGGCCAGATTTGGTGTGCGTAGGCCTGGCAGACGTGGGGTGTGGGGCTGCACAGTCACAGGCAGAGTCCCTGGCCAGAGCAGATGGGATTTGGGGCGGCAGGGGTAGGGTCAGAGTGGCCCCCGGAGTCTCTTGGTGGGGGCGCCTGGTCCAGTAGAGAGGGAGGGGTTGCGCTGCTCTAGAACCTGTTCCCTCAGTCTCTATAGTGGTCAGGCTTCTGGTTCATCAGGTAAGGGGGGAAGGTTGTGCTGTAAGTTCAGAATGGCAGGGAAAACTTTAGTTCAGTTTTTCTGCCTAGCAAGAGAGTGTTAAGAGTCACAACAGGTGCAGTCCCCACTTCCCACAGCACTTTCCCGTGGGGTGAGACAAGAAGTCCACAGTTTGCCGCTTGTGTGTAGAAAACCTGCAGGAGCAAACGAAGAGAAAAAAGAAAGGAAACAGAAAAACCACAGCTTTCTTGGGGGAGGGATGGACACTTTTCCTTTCAGATGAATTTTGTACCTGAAGCTTGCTCTTGGAGTCGCGGCTTTCCTCAGCAGAGTGACCTGCAGTTATCACTTCTCTCTCTCTCAGCTGGCCTCTCAGTCCTCAGCTTAATTGGGCTGTTTCTGGACATTATATTTTCTTTTAGAGAGGAGCCCCTTTCGGAAGCTGCTTCCAATTGGCCACCTTACCCCTCCCCTCAGCGAGAGAAGTCTTAGCCGGAGAAGAAGAGCAAGAGGCCATATGATGACAGGTAGACAGAAATCCTGAGCAAACACTGGAGTCTTCGAGGCTCTGTCAGCTTTGCAGGTCCCAGGCCCAGCCCCTGTGGTATGTGAGGCTTTGCAGGTCCCAGGCCCAGCCCCTGTGTTATCTGAAAATCTGTCATCTTTGCAGTGCCAAGGCTCAGACCCTGTGGTACCCTGCTGTACATATTATTTTTTACTTCTTTGAAATAGTCCTTGTTGTAAATTATAAGACTATAATACTTATTAAAATTATTTGACCAGAAGAATGTGGCAGGAATGGAATTGTGTGTTTTGCATTGGAGCCTCAGGACATTGCTGTTTCCTCCACTGTTCTTTATCTGTTCATGCTCTTTTCGGTTTCTATGTGAATTTTAGGATTGTTTTTTCTAATTCTATGAAACATCATACTGGTATGAAGGGGCACAGTCATCTGTGCCCTTGTAAGGTCAATCAGTCTCCCATTTTGTGAAGGCAAGTTTAAAGTCTTTTGTGAGTTAGAAAGGAAAAAATCCTGTATAGAACTCCATATGTGGCTTAGAACCTAATTATGTAAAAGTGATTTAGGGCAGAGTTTTGTGGAGGCAGATTTGCAAACAGATACCTGTATATCTTGGGATTTTCCAAGCTACTCCCTTAAGATGATTAACTGCCTCCAAATGGTCTGTTAAAGGATCAAGCATTTAAACTGCTTATTTCCCCCAAAATCTTGTTTTGTGGTTTATCTCCATTGTTGTTTATATCCAAGCAGGATATTCTTGGTTTAAAAAGGTATGTACATGCTTTACTGTAAATGAGATATGTTTATGGCAGATTTTGTTACCTTTGTGTTCTTTATCTTTGGATATTGTTATCTGATTATTTGGGGTATGTAAGAATCTTAGTAAAGATGGGTAGTCGCTGAAAGGCCTAAGCAAGCTTCAGCCATTCCCTTTCAAATCAATCATTCCGTCTGCAGTGCTGCCTCTGCATCATCAATGGGGGGGGGGGATGGCAGCTACACCGGACAACCTCCTGTCTCCAAATCTATGTCCAAGCAAGGAAAGCCAACTGTTCACAACTGACCTCAAATATTAAAGGTTAAAGGTACACACTAAGAAAAACTCAGGAAAAGTAGCTAAAGTGCACTCATATTAAGGCTTTGTGTTCCTCATTTTATTAATAAACGGTGTGTCTGGGCTCAGCCCCTGTAACTCAGCAGGTAGGGCACCAGCCACATACACCCAGGTTGGTGGGTTTGAACATAGTCAGAGTTTGCCAACAATGACAACTACAACCCCCCCCCCCCAAATAGCCAGTGTTGTGGTGGGCGCCTGTAGTCCCAGCTATTGGGAGGCTGAGGCAAGAGAATTGCTTAAGCCCAAGAGTTAGAGGTTGCTGTGAGCTGTGATGGCCATAGCACTCTACCTAGGGCAACATAGTGAGACTCTGTCTCAAAAAAAAAAAAAAATGGTATGTCTGCCATGGCATTCTGTGAATTCTCAGAATGAGAAGATACAATTGGAAGGATAGTCTTTGAGGCTATGTTTGGCTTCTTTGGACTCCAGTCCTACACAAGCATTTCTCCTTAACATTGTACTCGAAGAAATGGGGAATCATATTGAGGACTTACAGAAGAATGTAAGTGATTTAATGGCCCAAGCTGGGATTGAAAATTCTGTTAAGGAACAAATGGTAAGATTGTTAGAACATTCTGGTTACCTTCTGCATGTCTTTTGATTGCTTTCACCTTAAAAAATACAATCTCATATTTGTGTAATATGGGAATTCTGCCTCTGTGCTACATGAAAAATCTCTAGCAAAAATAAAAATAAAATAGGCTTGGCACCTGTGGCTCAACGGGCTAAGGCGCCAGCCACGTACACCTGAGCTGGTGGGTTCAAATCCAGTCTGGGCCTGCCAAACAACAATGATGGCTGAAACCAAAAAATGGCTGGGCGAGCACCTGTAGTCCCAGCTACTTGGGAGGCAGAGGCAGGAGACTCGCTTGAGCCCAGGAATTGGAGGTTGCTGTGAGCTGTGATGCCATGGCAGTCTCTATCCAGGGTGACAGCTTGAGGCTCTGTCTCAAAAAAAAAAGTGTACATTTTTAAATGAAAAACTATGATTTAAAAATCAGATCTCGGGCAGCACCCATAGCTCACTGGATAAGGCAGTGGACACATACACCGAGGCTGGTGGGTTCAAACTCAGCCCAGGCCAGTGAAAAAAACAACTGCAACAACAACAAAAAAATAGCCAGGTGTTGTGGCAGGCGCCTGTAGTCCCAGCTACTTGGGATACTGAGGCCAGAGAATCGCTTATGCCCAAAAGTATGAGGTTGCTGTGAGCTGTGATGCCATTGCACGCTACACAAGGTGACAGCTTGAGATTCTGTCTTAGAAAAACAATAAATAAATAAAAATCAGATTTTATTAGAGCACTCTACCCCTGAAGTTAGTCTTTAATCAAAACACAAATCATAAAAATTAACTATAGAACTTATAGTTTCTCTTTGAGATCTTCATGTAACCTTTTAAAGAAACCGTGTGCACGTGAACCCTGACACATCCTGTGACTGGTCACCACCCTGGCCACCTGCAATGGAAACTCCCCTCCTGGTGGGATTTCACCCTTAGTCTTGAAGACGTACATAAATGCTGTCTCAGGTCTCAAACTGGATTTATGTGCATGTAACATACACTGAGACATGTAAGTTTGTTTTATTAATACATTTGTGGCTCGGCGCCTGTGGCTCAACGAGCTAAGGCGCCAGCCACGTACACCTGAGCTGGCGGGTTCGAATCCAGCCCCCGGGCCCGCCAAACAACAATGACGGCTGCAACCAAAAAATGGCCAGGCGTTGTGGTGGGCGCCTG
>CAUYON010104846.1:0-21149 GCA_963573935.1 Arctocebus calabarensis | reverse complement strand
CTTCTTAGCAAAGTATCTCAAGAATGGAAGAAAAAGTATCCAATGTACTCAGCCCTACTATGAAGCTAATTTAAAGGTTTCATATGAAGGCTATAACCCAACTATAGCACAAGAATATGGGAAGGGAGGGGAGGGGGGAGGATAGGGTGAAAGGAGGGTAATTGCACACCTATGGTGCATCCTAGAAGGATACAGGTGAAACTTACTAAATGCAGAATACAAATGTCTTCATACAATAACTAAGAAAATGCCATGAAGGGTATGCTACACAGTTTGATGAAAACATTTCAGATTGTATATGAAACCAGCACATTGTACCCCTTGATTGCACTAATGTACGTAGCTATGATTTAATTTAAAAAAAAAAAAGAAAAGAAGATCATAGATTTACAATATGAAAAAGCAGAAAGATTATCTGTAAGTGGATGGATCCTAATTTTTTTTTTCACATTGAGCTAGATGATCACTTGGCATTCTTCAGTGCAGGTGTCCCACTGAGTGCAGAAAGTGTATGGTGTGACACAGGTAACCAATTCAGCATGCCTGTCACCTTTCAGAATTAGTGTATTTAATAGCTTGTGTACCAAACACAAGAGATTAAACAGACTGAATTCTCACAGCAAGAGGCACAGTATTATTCACTGATTGAACAGGATAACTACATCCTGTTAAGATACAGTCCTTGATTTCAAAGTACAGACAGTCTCGGCGGTGCCTGTGGCTCAGCGAGTGGGCATATGCAGAAGGTGGTGGGTTCAAACCCAGCCTTGGCTGAACTGCAAAACAGAAGAATAGCCAGGCATTGTGGCGGGCGCCTGTAGTCCCAGCTACTCAGGAGGCTGAGGCAAGAGAATCAACAAAGCCCAGGAGTTGGAGGTTGCTGTGAGCTGTGTGACACCATGGCACTCTACCGAGGGCGATAAAGTGAGACTCTGTCTCTACAAAAAAAAAAAAAAAAACCAGAAAAACAAAATACAGACAGTCTCATAGGAGAAATGGGCATTTAAAAGAATGATTCAAAATACCGAGTACTTTGTGAACTGATTTCATTTATATGTAGGATCTAAAAAGTTAAACTCATAGAAATATAGAGTGTGATGGTAGTTACCAGGAACTGCCAGGTGGGAGGAAATATTGGTTAAAAAAAAAGTGCAGGGAGGCGCCTGTGGCTCAAAGGAGTAGAGCGCTGGCTCCATATGCCGGAGGTACTGGGTTCAAACCCAGCCCGGGGCAAAATCTGCAAAAAAAAAGAAAGAAAAAAAAAGTGCAGAGTAGCAAGTGGCCAAGGTGTGTGTGCAGGCAGGGCATGGCACACTCTTCTCTCTCTGGCAGTGCCAAGGGACAGCCTCACATAGTGCTTGGTCTGCCTTCAATAACAAGGAGTCTATCAGGTATTCAAGAAGATGAGTATAGGGTAGGAACTTTACTCATTTTGTTTTGATGAATGTCACATTTAAACCAAGAACCCGCGAATGCCTGGTGATGTTTTATTGATGTTTGTTACTTTTCCAGTATAATAAATACAATTGAGGGACATTCCTGAGCCACTATTTCTTTAATAATCTCTGTCTAGAAGAAAAGAGTACTCCAACAATTCCCAAGCTGAAAAGATTAGCACACTTTTTCCCCTCTGTTCTGTCACTTACTTTAAAGGTCTAATAGAAAGTCTGAAGTTCTAGATAGTTTACTATTATTTATTGATGTATACTGCATATATTTTTATTAAGGGCTATTTTTCATAATAATGTTCTGACTTTAAAAGTCTTCAGTGCAATGTCTAATGTAAAGCAAATGTTTGAAAAAGCTTGACAATATTATAATATGTCCAAGAGGAGAAATGAGTAAGGGTGACAATACAGTTGGCTACGACAAGTTATCTTAGGAGGTGCACAGAACTGTATTCATTAGGCGCCTCTTTGAATTGATGACTATACTAAGGGCAACTACTGTGCCCTTATGATTTTTAAGTTCGTACATTCCTTAGGACTCAGATTTTCTCTAAAGACTCTTTGTAGCATATCTTTGTGCAAAAAAAAAAACATTTTAATCTGAATGTGTCATAAACACAACACTCTCTTTTTTGATCTAGACCCTTAAATCATTATTTGTTTTGCTTTTCATTGCTCCATATTTTGACTTAAAAGAGTTAGGAATGTGATCCAGTGGGAAAGATGCAAAATTACTTGGCTCAAAACTGCATATCTGATTGACACTTAAATTTTCCACACCTTTCTTCTGTCAGATGGTCAGGAGGTAGGCACAACTCTTGTTCAAGGTTGGGTGTCCCGCTGTGCATCATGGCATCCACCCTCACCCTACAAGGGTTCCTATATGTATTTACTGTTGGATGATACAGCAATATTTACATGGGTCCCTGCCAGGGACGGCACATGGACTTCTTTAGCCCTTGGTGGAAACTGCTCCGATAGCTTCTTCCCTCTACTCATTCCTCCCTCCAGCTTCACTTTTCAGGCTATAATGGAGCCTACCTACCCACTTTTATTCCTACTCAATTCAACAACTGATATTTATTGAGCATTTGGGAACCTGAGGTCAGGCACAGGATTACTTAATATAGATTTTGTCATTTAATTGCAAAAGTGCCTTTATAAAATAAGGCCTTATTACGACCCCTTTGTATGGATGGGGAGCAGCTTATTTACACTTACACAGCCAGCAAGCGGTCAACAGGGTCTGAATCTAGAATCTGTTCTATTACCTATTTTCATTATATATTTTTTGATGATATTGATGGGATGCTGTTAGCTTTAAATGAATGTACAAATGATGCAAAGAAATTCGGGAGGTAGCAGGTCTGGCTACCTGAGGAAACAGTCCCCACATGGCACAGTGACCTCTCCTACTCCTGGTCGGCAAAGCCCAGGGTTCTGAAAGATGGGTGCTCGGGGCCAGTGGAAGTTTATCTCTCCGCATCTTCCTGTTCAATCTACTAGGTCTACTGTTCTTCCCCCAAGACTATGTAAAATATACCAAGTGGGAAATCTGCTTGGAGTTGATCTAACTAGCAACCAACCTTCCTAGGTACAGCACTACTGAAACTGCATATCTTTTTCTATTATTTTTCATTTTTTAATGACTGTTTAAACAAAAAGCTGGAAGAAGGTGAAAGAGTTTCTACCAGCTAACCCATCATCTTAAACTCAGTGTCATATATTGGGCGTTTTATATGTATCAGTAGAAACTTCTGAGGAACTGCTGAATGTATTATGTTTTTCCCCTCTCCTGGTAGTCAGCATTGATGATACATTCATTAGCTGATGTTTCTTTCATACTCCTTCTTATCCCAGGTCTGAAAAAGTAATGAATGTGGGAACACATGCAGGGGAGCACATGTCCGGTGTGTGGCCCTGGGATTGGGACTTAGTTCTCATTAGCCGGAGCCCCTGCTCCTCCCTCTTCTCAGTGTCAGACTTTACTTGTTTTAATAGTTGCACTCCTGCTAACGCACCTGACACATTTCAGTTACTGGATTTACTGTGACAAAGAGGTGGTATTCATATGCAACTAAGCCACATTTTTCAGCCACTGGAGATACAGTAATGGAACTTTGACAATGGCAGAGAACTTCATCTGGATGTTGCAGTCTTGGTAAATCTCCAAACCCAGCTGAGTTTTAAGGACGTGCCTTTTCACACACAATTTAATTAAATTCTGAATGGTAATGAGGGGAAATATAAAATCATTGACCCAGACACTATCAGACAGTGCTGGTCTGTTTGCTTTTACTAAGGGCAGCGTTGGTGGTTGGTAGAGAAGGCCACTACGAGTCATGGAAAAAGAAAGAAGGTTGACTGACTCCACCATCAACTGGTCTGGGGTAACTGCCCAGTCACTTGGCCTCTCTGGGATAAAAAGGCTGTCCCTTGTCTAATGACAGGGATCAGGATAGTGGAGGGATAATAGTCACATAAGTCTGGAATAATTGATACTAAAGCACTTTATTACTGTAAATTGCTATACAAATATGATGCTATATTCAATTATTGTTTCATTAAATTAAAACTAGTAAAAGTCCTTTTGGGGGCGGGAGAGTAGAGATTATACTTGTACTGATGCCTACTCAAACTGGGAACATCTTTTTATAGTCCTTCTGGCCTATTGTCACTAAAGCTTTATATACAAAGCAGAGAAACGGGTATATCCTCCAGCTCATCAACCTCCCCCCCTCCCAAATCACAAACGGTTCTCCACTTCACCCTCCTCCTTCCCCTGCCTCTGGCACAACATGGCACCTCAGCTAAGTAGAGTGTCAGGAATCTACCCACCAGGAATATTCTTAAAGGGCTTAAAGGGCTTAACATGTGCTGAGTGTCCTCAGAATCTATGAATTATAGAAACATCCCGTCCATCCATAACGCATTCCAGTGCTGGAACGGGATTAAGGTTATGTTGAAGAACTAAGTTTCTCACACTTTGTATTTCTTGTTGAACAGTAGAATTTATTTTTCAAAGGGTACTTATTTTTATAAAGACTGATATTGGGATCATAACAGACATGCTGATCTTTGCCACTGTTCACAAACATGCACAAAACATGGCAGTTGTTTTATCTGCTGGGGTTTTTGTTGGTTTGTTTGTTTTCTAACAAAATCTTTATTGAAAAACAGCTAAAGCCCCTTCATTTACATATTGTCTAACACTGCTTGTACTACAAGGGCAGAGTTGTTATCCACTGTTTTATTCACTTTGAAACTTCAGAGCACTGAGAAAACTTTTAAAGTTTGCCACTTCTTTTGCACTGGAAAATAGGGGAAATGAAAAATCATGAGGCATATATTGTGCACTGAAAATTCTACCAGATATTTTCATTTGCATGATCTTTTTTTTATTTCAAAAGCACCCAGTGGGTCAGCTGTATCATATTCACTTTATAGATGAGAAAATAAAATGACTGATTTACAGACATACAAAGATACTATGCTCCTCTTCCGTTTTTTATCTCCAACCAAAAACATACTCATATGATTTATCACTTTAGTTTATAGTTTATATATTTTATGCCTAGAAGCTCTAATTCTGTATTTGCTTCAAGTCAGAAAGTCACATTCTTTTAGCTGGGGAATCTAAAAGAAAGAGCAGAAAACCCTCAGCTAGAGCCTTAGCTGCTTCTATTTAATAACAATAAAAATTCCCATGACCATAGTACCTGGTCCTAAGTGGCAGCACTGTCACAGAGGGTGTACTGACTGTTTAAAGGAGAAAGTAGGTAAAGGCAATCATCATCACCATCATCATCCTGTACTTTCCTCAACAGGATGAGCATTAGAGCTGAAAGATACTCAAGGGCCCAAAGTATAAGTCAGCGAAGTCAATGAGCATAGCCACCTACCACTGCACACTCCTATGGATGAAGCAAATGAGTAACTAAAATTGACTCTGTCACAAAGAGACATTTCTCTCTAAGATAATTAGTTATTTCAAATGTGATTTCATCCACAAATAATAGATGAGTAAATGGACCCTGTATTAGCCATCGTATTGCTGACTTCTGCTTCTGGGAAGATGAAGTACATTTCTTTTCCCTATTCTTCCTGATAAATACATTGAAAAAGGTACATTGTATGTTGAACAGATACAATAATTAAAAAATGGAGAGATTAAGACAGACCAGCTAGGAAAAAAAATTACAGAAAAAAAATCATAGAAAAAAATTACAGAAATAGGAAACAAAAACAGACTAACCTAAATAATGGTAATAGAAATCAGAACAGTGATGGGTAGAAGGTGGCCAGGTAATGAGCAGAGAGTATGAAAGAAGGTAACTGGATAATGAAATGATCTGTAGCTTGATCTGGGTTCTGGCTGTACATAAATATTCAACTATAAATAATGACCGAACTATACACTTAGTCTACCCATTTAGTTGTATTTAAATTTAAACTGCACTTCAATTTCAAAACAATTGAAAATAATTTTTAAGTGCCTGAGAGGATCAGGCAAGCCAAATATATCTCGTTTTCATCTCTAATCTATATTATCATCTTTATGAATAGTTTCTTTGTTTGGATACTAATTCCCTTCATAGTACCAACAACTCATCTTAGGTGACTTTTGATTGAATAAAGTTATCTATGCTGGTGAAACATAATGCTATTTGTATAAGTATATAATTATTAATTTCATCAAAATACACATATTTCATCACTCAAAAGCATTTCAGCATAGATAATTCTGTCTTGTGTGGCGTATAGCCAGATGAATCATTCAACCTTTGTAATGTATTCACTATAGCTCTAAGAACTATTAAGAAGTACAGAGAAAAGAACTTAGTAACAAGATTATCAAACAAAATATATTTTCCATTCTATTAATGTTCTCTTTTTTCAAGTCCCTTTACTGGAGACATAAATGGGCTCATCTAACATCCACGCACATTGGGCAGGTTAGTTTGGTCTCAGACTTGTAAACTAAAGGATAGGAATGTGTAAGAATTTTGATTTTATGAAAAAATATAAGGAAAAAATTAACTATTATAATATTAACATTTTAAAAATTGCATACATTAACATTACTGTATCAAAAGTTGACTTTCTTTTGAATTTTTAACTATTATAAACTTTCTTCAATTTATTTCCCCTAGATTCCTCATACAAAAAACAGTTGACTCTCAATTCTGTTCTGCGAAATTGCATTATGCGAAGCAGTGGAAATTGCAAATAAAGATCACATGCTACAACAAACCATAGCAATGTAAGAATTTTGCTTTTCTTTAGTAATATGATTTTAAAGCATAATGCTAAGTGTTCACTAGTAGTTATGGTTTTTAAAGTGAGAAATAAATATCTTGATATTAAAAGGCCCCTACAAATAACCTGAGCCATTCATCTTTTTTTTTCTTTTAATTAGAAGCATTAGGCAAATATTTTCTCTGCCTCTCCATGATGGAACCTAGTCAATGTTTTAAGAAATATAATTAAGTGATGTTTTAAGAAATGTAATTAAGTGGAAGGGAAATCCAATATATGTCCATTTGCTTTGTATCTACAGTAGACCACATAGGTTTCTGAATTTTTCTTTCAGTGAAATTAATTCCCACACACTAGTGCTAACTTCCACTCAAACCTATGAGCCTGCTCTCTGGATGTACTCTGCACATCAGAGTTCGTGGTTTTCAGTATATAAAAACTCTCCAAGGTCATTAAGAAAGTATTGCTTCTGGCTGGGAAAGAGAGTTAATACAAGCACTTTCTGGAAACAGAAAAGGAGGACAAAATACATCCGTGCTTTTGCCTAGCCAGTTTCAAATTGCTTCTGGCAATAATATTAATTTCATTCTCCTCCTGCACTTCTATTTCACACTAATAGGAGAAAACGTAGTTACTGAAATGGAAAGTAGTCTCATATGAAATACTATTGAATTAATGTATAGAATGTTCATAATTAAGGGTATTATAACCATAGAAAGAAAAAAAATGATCAGCAAAAAGGATAATCAAATACCAGTATGAGTTACTGAATGTTCTATTTTTTAAGCTTTTGTCTAAATTACATTGGATCATGGATTTCTTAAGGAGATAGTTAAAAAGAATGAAAAATGAAGTTCAACATTTTCTTTCTTTGTTCTTTGTCTTTTTTTGGTATGGAACAAACAATCATATTTTAGGAAACTTGGTTTAGTAGCAAGAGTTAATAATTTGAAATTCTAAGAAATATTAATGTAAAGTTAACGTAGACAAATTCAGATTTTAAGAGCTTTACATTTTCTACAATGACACCAATTTTTCTGCAACTGGTATGTATATATTTTATATAGTACTATTAATAGACTTTATCAAACATATTCATTTCTATCAATTAGCAAAATTACATATGCAAAATTAATCATATAATTGTGATTAACTTTTTATTCCTTTGTGTTTCTTTGTATAAAGAAGTAAGAGATTATTGGATATTAGAGTAGAATGAATTAGATACATATTCAGACTTGAAATCAGGAATTTCTAAAGGAAACATAAAGAGATTTCAACTATTACTCCTATTACATTAAGAGTAATAAAGTCATATTTTTGACGGATAATGCTATCAAAAACTTTTAAATTTTGTGGTGTTATAATCACCCTCTGTTTTCAATATGCCTCTATATCACTGAGGAATCTGAGAGTAAGACTGAGGTGAATTGGGGTGGGGGTAAGACCAGCAGTTCTGTGCAGATCCTGTCCCCTGGTCCCTTCTTTGGCTTTGGGCCATCCTGTGATCTCTCCACCCTTCTCACAAGGCTTCACAAACCTCACTTCTCTTCTTGTTACAGCCTCTTTTCTAAAATACACTTTATATTAATTTATTTACATTTTTAAGTGTCTGAACCATAGATGAATTTGATTTCATATATACTAATACCTAAATCATGAAATTCCTTATTCTAGTTTAGGGAAAGTAACACAACAGTTAAAAACTATTATTTCAAGCAATCAAAATTAACTATAGAATGTCTTCCTATAGCTTTCCTATAGTAGGAAAGAGGCAGTGATAAAATGGGACAGATACAATTCTGCATGGAAATTATACCTTTCAGGACATTTCTAATTCTAAAAAAAAATCAGAAACTCAGTAACTTTAAGCATAATAAAAATAAATAGGAAAGTACATGAAGAAAAACCATGTTATCTAAAATTCCATAATGCTAAACTTTATAAACAGAACAAAACTTTTAAAACATTGTAATTTTTTTTAGCTCCATGCTATCAAAGATCTGACTTAGGCAACATCTGTGCTGGATCTTATTCAAAACCTTTAAAAACTAAGACTAACGTATGCAAGGAATTATCAACACAATCACATTCATCATCCCCATTGTACATTGTTCAAACTGAACCAAAGGCAGATTGTCACATCCACTGACATGTAAGAATCAAATGGGATTGTGAGAATGCACCTGTGTCATCCAATTGTAAATAGAAAACACACATATAAATTCCCCTGAAAGGATTAATCCCAAACAGTGATATTCTACAAAATATTAGATATAAAATTAGGTATAAAATTGAACTTTAATTTTTAGTGAAGTACAAATGAAATAGTGAAGAGCTCTCCAGGTTGACAATTACAGTAGCAATTTTAAAACTACTCAGCAGCTGATTAGAACCTCTTATAAAATTAATTAAAATGCATAAAAATTACATTACATTTCTAATATAGAAGTTAAAAACTGATACAGCCACTTTGTAATAAGTCTGTCTATCATGGTTTTCTGGGTTTTTTAAATTGAATGGTTTTGTCAATGATAGAAAGTTAGAAATACATTAATCTTATTCCTAAGGATTTTTCTGTCAAATTTGTTTTTGAGTTACCAAAGTCATACCACTGGAAGTGTGGTAGCCAATTTAAATGAAACTATAAGGGCATTCATTCCATGTCAACTAATTATAGATCACATGACTCCCCACACCATGGGCTGCCAGAGCCTGATTAAACAAGCTGTTTCAGAGTTTTGCCTTTGGCAACCATCATTCTACTCTGTCTTCCAGAAGTCCAATTACTTTTAGATTCCACATGTAAGTGAGATCATATAGTATTTGTCTCTCCATGCCTGACTTATTTCACCTAACATAAAGTCCTCCAGGTTCAATCATGTTGTCACAAACAACAGTAAAACTAAATTGTGTTTTTTAATTCATTCATCTGTTGATAAACACTTGGGTTGTTTCCATATCTTGGCTAGTGTGAATAATTCTTCAAGAAACATGGGCATGTAGAGATCTCTTTGACATACTTGTTTCAATTCCTTCAGATATATACCCAGTAGTGGAATTTCTGGATCATAATACAGTTTAGTTTTTTCTGTATAGTTTTCCAAAATGGCAAAGCTAATTTAATACCATAAATACTGAGTATAAGTGTCCCCTTTCCTCCTCATCTTCACCAGCACTTGTTGGCTTTTGTCTTTTTGATAATAGCCATTCCAACAGGTATGAGGTGATATTTCATTGTAGTTTTAACTAGCAAAAACAATTAGACAAGATAAAGCAATAAAAGGCATCCAAATAGAGAAAGATAAAGTGAAACTGTCTCTGTTTGCTGGTCACTTGATCTTATATATGGAATACCCTTAAGACTCCACCATCAAACTGATAAAATAATAAACTGATAAAATAATTTAATAAAGTTGTGGGACACAGGATCAACTTAGAAAAAATCAGTAGTGTTTCTATACACTAAAACAAACTGCCAGAAAAAGAAATAAAGGAAAAAATCAACACCATTTATAATATAAAATACTTAGGAGTAAATATAACCATTTGTATACTGAAAATGATAAAACAGTGATAAAAGAAATTACAAATGAGACAAATAAATGGAAAGATATCTAAAGTTCATGTTTTAGAAAAATTAATACTTTGAAAATGACCATAGTGTATAAAATAACCTATAATTCAGTGCAATAGTTATTAAAATTTTAATGCCATTCTTCATAGAAATAGAAAAGACAATCTTAAAATTCATATGAAACTGCAAAAGACCTCAGTCAAAGAAATCATAAACAAAAAGAACAAAGCTGGAGGTGTTACTTTTTAGAATTTCAGAATATATTACAAAACTATAGTAATCAAAACAATATGGTGCTGGCATAAAAACAGACACATCAAACAATGTAATAGGACAGAAAGCCCAGAAATAAACCCACAGATCTATGGTCAATTGGCTTTCAATAAAAATTCTTCAAATACATAATGGGTAAAGGATAGTCTTACCAATAAATGGTGTTGGAAAAACTGGATATCTACACCCAGAAGAATGAAGGTGGACCTTTATTTCAATCTTTATAAAAAATCATCTCAAAGTGGGTTAAAAATGTAAATGTAAGATCTGAAAATAAAACTACTAGAAGAAAATATAGGGGGAAAACTCCTTGATACGGTGGGTCTAGGGATTTTTTGGATATGACACCAAAGGCACAGAAAAATAGACTAATGGAATTGAATCAAACTAAAAACTTCTGTAAAGGAAACAATAAAGTGAAGAAGCAACCCACAGATTGGGAGAAAATATTTGCAGATCATATATCAAGTAAGAGACTAATATCTGAAATATATAAGGAACTGAAACCACTCAATAACAAGAAAACAAGTAACCATATCATGAAATGAGCAAAGACCTTTAATAGAAAAACACATAGATATATGAAAATTGCTCAACATCGTTAATCATAAGAGAAATCCCAACTCCTGTTTTAAAAGAGGGTGAGATCTTTATTGATATGGAGTAATTAGGAAATAAAAAAAAATTTCATTCATGTCCTAAAGAGAATTTTGAAAAGCTTAAGTGAGAGTCCTGCTGGAGGATTGGAATAAATGCAGGAGAGTGTAACGGTATATCCAGAATACATGATGAGAGCAGTGGTTCTTTAGAGAAAAGGGCAGAGTATAGCTAGAGTATGAGGATCCCTCACACAAAGGTACAGAGAATGAATCCTCAAAAATTTAATTTTACGAATGCTTGGACTATATGTGAATCAATACTTTTAGGAATTTGGGAAGAATATTAACCACAGTTTTAACCTTTAAAATGAAACAATGTTTCATAAAAATTTAGGAGTAATATTACTGATTTTCTCATGGTGGTAAGAAAGAGATTAGTATTTGCAAACCCACATCAAACCTCTATCAAGCTCAATGGTGGATGATAGTCAGTTCATTTCCTTACCCTTTATACCTCCAGAAAAATCTTAATGTATAGTTATAGATCACTAGGAATGGCACTGGTGGCTTTGTCACATAATTATGAATATTCAACAGATATAGGGCAGAGAGCCATCTTACATTCAGCAGACAAACATTGCATTGACCAGCATGCCACAAACAAAATATGTAAGTCTGGCTACTTTACCTTGGAGAAAATAGCCAAAGGAAATTTAATCCACATCTTTGATGCACTTAGCTCTAGTCAGTACAAATGTGGAGAAAACATACAACTCTCTTTGGTGTAGGCATTTTAGAATCATATTTTGATCTTTTAAAGAAAAATAAATCATCCTTATCATAATAACATTTTGTTTAGAAGTAATAAATTCAGCCTATTGAAGATATTTAATATATCCTTGATATAAACCATTTGAACAAATCCATTGGACTCATTATTCAGGTATAGATTTTTCAAGTCACAGACTCATGAGGGAAAACATAGCTTTATTTTCCCATTACTCAGAAAGCTTCCTAATGGGAGCTTCAATTCTGGCTGAAATAAAGATTTAAAACTAATCCTGTCAGGAGTCTCAGTCCAGTTCAGGCATATCATTTCATGCCTACATTTGTTGAAAGGTGTAAGCAGCAGTGCCCAGAGATGAGAAAGAGCAGAAATGGTCAGGCCAAGTTTATTGAAAGGGGATGGTGGCACAGTGCAAAGGTGGCATCTGTGCCCAAGGACTGTTAGAGACCCCTTTTATACGGTGCTTTAAGGGGTGGGCAAATTCCACAGCTTTCCTGGAAGTCTTTGGTGAGTTAGCCTGGAGCTTCTCAGGATGAGACTAACTAGGTCCTTGGTCTTAGGAGAAAAGGAAGAGGAGGAGGAGGAAGAGAGGAAGAGGGAGAAGCGTTTCTGTGTGGCTGCGTTAGACCCCCCAACATTTGTCACATTCCATTCAAAATACTTTGAGGTGTTCTCTGACCTCCCTTTTCTCCCCAGTTTATCTGATCTCAGCTGGCTTTGGACATTGCTCTGTCAGGGCTGGAAGAACAGCATGGTCAAGCCCAGACAGAAGGTCAGCCCCATCCTCTTCTTTGGGGCTATTGACCTGCAACTGTCAGAGACAAGTCCTCCCATCTCAAGCCAGGACAGTCCTCTTTGCAACTTTTTGGTGCTTCTTCCTCCTCTCTCTGCCTGACTTCTTGTAGCAACAACAGCCTGCATCATCTGCTTTTGATACTTGAAGGTGCCTTTGGATAATTTGGCCTATCCTTGCTTGCTACCTGGAGCTCCTCAGGTTGCCCTGTCCTGCCGGTGTCTGAATGTACCATATCATCATCAGGATGCTGTGCAGACTTCTCTTGGGGGCTGGCTGACTTCTCCGCTGTACACTTGGGAGGAGAGCTTAGTCTCTGACCTTCAATGCAGGCTTCCTTAAGCCTTCAGGACTCAGCCTGAGGGCAGAACTTCAGGGAAGCAGGCATCTCTTCATCCGTTCTAAAGTCCAATACTGTTGAATTGGCCTAGTCTGGGAGCTAGCAGAAAAATTAACATATCTTCAACCTGCTCAGTTCCCTTTAAATTTTTATTACCTCAGACCCAGGAGATACTTGGGAACTTTGCAACTATTGGCTGCCTCATCCACAGTCTCTGCAGTGATCTCCCTTTCCTTACACAGGATGACTCAGAACATGAATGTAGGAGCAAGACTGAAGTCTGACGGCACATGTAAAAAATTTAGTGATCTTAGAATTCTGGGTCATTTCCATTGATTGTATACATCATCCCACCCATGCAAATGGTTTTTCCAGCAATCATCAGTGCCAGGAAGGAAATTGTTATTTTAATTTTAAATCTCCCATCCTTTCATCCCTTAGTACAAAAACTTCCATTATGAGTTTCTAACTAACTTGCACCAGGACTCGCAAAATGAGTCAGCCTTAAATGTTAAAGTATTTTCACCAGCCTCAAGAATTCTCAGGGTAACTAGAGCAAAGAAGTGTTAAAGAAATTTGCCAATAGCTCATTCTACTTGTGTCTCCAAGCAAAATATTAACTTTATGTTGAGTTTTAGAAGAGTCCAGTCCATACTAACATTGCCATAGAAATTTGTGATGTAAGATGTGCTGCTTTGAATGATGGTTGCATGGGTCTAATATCTTCTCTTTTGTTTATAAAATTTACCAACTTTATCCTGGGAAACATTATCTTGTGCCTATTCCAGAAAATATAAGATTGCCCAAGTTTTGTTCAAAGATTAATTCAAATGTTAACAAAATCCATCATACTCCCATCTGGTGCAAGTGCATGGCAGGCAGTGGGAAGTAGGGATGAATAGAACACTGGTCTAGAAAAGCCCAATTTTCAGACATTTGTCCTGCATTTTTTGTTCAGTTGCCTAAGGAAAATTATCACACACAGAGATATTTTTTAATAAAGATCCTTTTCATATTTGTATTTAAGTTGTGGTCACTAATGTTATTTTCTATCCTAGATTCTGAAATTTCTTATTTTTAATTTCACATTAATATGAGGGTACAACTGGGCGCATTTCTAAGGTAAAGTTCAAGTTGTAGTTGAAGTCTTCATCCAGGAGGTGCGCTGTCTACCTTTACATTGTGCACATTAGGTAAGAGCACATCAATCCCCCCCTCCTCCCCTTTCTCTCTTCCTCCTCTCCTTCCCCCCATTTGGATATACTTGGGGTTTTTGTCTTGTGTGGGTATGTGATTGTTTTTCTATTGGTTCCACATTAGTACTGAGTATAGTGGATACTTGCTTTCTATTCTTGTGATACTTTACTAAGAAGAATGTGCTTCAACTCCATCCAGGTAAATACAAAAGATGTAAAGTCTCCCTCTTTTATGGCTAAATACCATTCCATGGTATACATATACTACAGTATATTAATCCATTTATGGGTTGATGGGCACTTAGGTTGCTTCCACGACTTGGCAATAAACATTCTGGTGCAAATGTTCTTTGTGGTAGAATGATTTTGTTCTTCTGGGTAGATACCTAGTGATAGGATTGCAGGATTAAATAAATGTAAGGTCTACTTTTAGATCTTTGAGAATTTTCTATATTTCTTTCCAAAAAGGTTGTATTAGTTTGCAATCCCACCAGTGGTGTAGAAATGTTCCCTTTTCTCCACATCCATGCCAGTATCTGGTGTTTTGTGATTTTGTGCTGTGGGCTAATCTTGCTGGGGATAGGTGATATCTTAGAGTGGTTTTGATTTACATTTTTCTGTAAGAAGATTTGAAGTTATAGCCATATGAACTTCAAATTCAGCCTGAAGCCATCCTCATCCTTTAGATGTCCTTGGTTGCCTGGCCACTGGGGAATTTTCATAAGTGGTGACTCCCCAGGCCCTTAATGCCTGAGTCTCATTTTATGTCCTGATTCCTCTCTTTTCCTTCCAACTTTCAATAGCAAAAAACAAACCAAACGAAATTGCCTCATATAGAATAGCTATCTGCTTCTTATGCTCAATGTTTTAGCCTCCATCCAAAGTGGCTTAACTGGGTGTTTTATTCAGCAAAGGCAATATTTTCCATAAGGGGAGAACATGATGCCAGTGCTTACAGTAATAATACCTCAATCTCCCACCTTTTGCCCTATTCAACACTGCATTTTCCTACAAAGGCACTCAAAATTGGTCTTTCCTTCTCTCTGAGTGCTGGGTGAAAGGAAAATCAAACATAAGAAACTTAAGCCTCCTCTGACTTATTGCCAAACTTCCTTCTTTCTTAGAGCGGTGATTTTCAACCAGTGTGTGCCGTGAGAGGATCTTAGGTGTGCTGCGAAAATTTTTAAAGATCATTAGCTAAATGATTTTCGAAAAAAGTTTAAAGCACAGTACGTATATTCTTTTTCTACTTTTTGTTTTGATCAACATAATTAAGTGTGCTGCAGAAGTTTAACTATAAGTTCAAGTGTGCCACGAGATAAAAATGATTAGAAAAACAGGTGGAGACGATGGCCTGTTAGGTGCCCTTTGAGGTGCCGTTTTCTTCTAAGTCTTTTACCATGCCTAGGTGAAGAGGAAAGAGTTTCTGCGTCTCCTGACATGGAGCCTCTCTTATCCCATACCAGCCTTCTCTCCTATACTTGGGGACAGTAGGCAGAATATCTGCATGGGCTTTAATAAACTGAGGTGTCAGTGGGCAGTCTCTTAGGATCAAACACAGTAACTTCTTGGCTGACTTTTACTGTGCTGAATCCATTAAGCAAGATTTCCCCCCCACATGGGATATGGATGACTCCCTGGCGTGCCTGCCCCTGTGTACACTTGCTCATCTGCAGGTAGGCTGGACTGAATTTCCAGCCCGGTTTTCCTGGACACCTTTCGCGAACCAAATCCAAATGATTTTGTTCTTGGGGGACTGTTGAGTAGGCCCATAAGGCCTACCACCCTTTTGTGAAGTCTAAACACATTTGAGGTGTAGGTGCTGCTATACCTTAGTCCATGCTGGTTTCTTCCCATTCTCCCCCACACTTTTTCCTTTGAACTTCCAGAGAGATCATGCTGTGAAGTTTGGACAGAATTATTCCCTGGGGTAGAGGCTAAATTTCCTTTCATTTTTCTCATTTGTCACTTTGAAAATCAAGCCCATCTGGGGATCCAGAGACAGTCAGAATTTTTCTGATCCTTAAAAGTAAGTTGTGACAAGCTTGAGCCCCTCTCTACAGCTGAAGCCTGATTCCTTACTGGGTCAGCATTATTGGTTTTCTTTGTATTGACTTGACACTCAGGAAATTTTTGACATAAATGATCTGTGCTCAGAACTTTTGAATTTTTTTTTATTTTCTAAGTGACATAAAAGATGGTGAGTGTGCTTTTTCACTTAGAAATTCATTTATACATCTATTCATTTTTTACTTTTTTGGCCTATCTCCGTAGTGGACACTGGAGGAAGTCAGGTATGAATGAGACATACAATCCCTTGTTAAAAGAGCTTATGATTCAGTAGCAGAAATAAAACAATCGCACTGACCCACTTTGGCAAGGTCAATGCCCTCTTGGAATTGGGACATGTAATTGACTCATAGCTATGAAGGTTATTTATGGCACTGTCCCAGTGGAATTACCTCCCTGATTTTGTACATTGGAACTTCAGTGTTCCTTCAGCCCCATTCAGGTGGTTGTCTGACATCCTGTCGGGCAACAGGGATGTTTTAGGCCCCTGCTAGACAAGAGGACTCCCAGCAACCTCTGCCTGCTGACTTCTATCCCCTGCTTTCTCATCCATGGCCATTTCCTTGAAGAATTCTCAAGCTGTTCTAAAACTTACCCTTTATCCAGCATGGTACTCTGTGTATTTCTTTCCAGCACTGTCATTTGGAGACATTTTTCTGAGTTATTATAGGTCAAGACTATAGTCTATAAACTTAAAACAAATATGAAATATGACTGGATATATCCAGATATGAAATATGACAGGATAAGCTTGGGGTGGTGGGACAGCACCCTCCCTGGTGCAGGGCATCTGCAATGTGGTGCCATGGCAGTGGTCAAGAGTGCCAAGCTCAGGCTGTCTTTCATGGACTGCCACCAGGTCTTGAGAAAGAGCACTATATCACTAGTGATATAGTATTTCAAAGAAAACAGCATGATAACATGTCAACACTATAAGAATGGGCAACTGATGTTGAAATAAATAAACAAGATAGGGTAGTGACCTCTAATAAATAAAACCCATATTATAGAAAACTATTATTAGTTTTGCTCTATTGATTAGTGAAGACTTCCTAGGGGAGGGAGTCTTTCATATGATACTGTCTCGTTTTAATAAATATATAATGAGACTATTCACAATGGAGTGAACAAGTTACCTCTTAGTAAATGAAGTATGATTAAGAGCGAAAGTGTGGTAGTTTATTTCTCCCAATGAAATGCTACAGGTTTAAAATCTCAAGAGCATTGTCGTGGGTGCTTTCAGGAAGCAAGAGGTGGCTACAGCTTTTCTTTCTTGATAGACTGGAACTATCTTTGTAGGAACCATCTCTTACCCATTTTTATGTTCTTAGAGCCTAGTGCAGTACCTGGCAAATGGATCAGTAATACTTTGTTAACTGATTGGCTGAATGAATGGGAGAATCAGTCATTCAATTGAGTTAAGACTCTTTCTGACCAGGCCTACATCTTCATTTCAACCCTTTGTCTGTCAAGATTAAAGTGTCCTCACACTGTAGTGCACTTGCTTGTGTAGATCAACACTCAGGAAGATATGATACTTTAGAGCGGTGTTCTGCTTTGTATAACAAATTACGAAGTAGAGAAATGGGAACATCAAAAAGCTGCCCATGATTTCTCTGATACCTTGGGATAGTGATTTCTAATGAGGTGAATGGGAACAGTGCCCATTTGACTACTTTGGAATCACCTAGGGAACATAAAACAATTCAGATTTTTGAGCCCCCACCTCCTCTGTAATTTAAAAAATTTCTTCAGTTGATTCTGATGCATGGCCAAGTTTGAGAACTGCTGCTTTAATCTTTAAAATATGACTAAAATTTCCTACTTACTGGCAATGTTCTAGAAATCAGTCATGTGGCATAGGCCCATGGAAGGTACACCCAGATAGCTTTGGGGAGTGAAATGCTGGCCCTACCAAAAGTTAAAGTTCTTATTGGAGGAATTCACCCAATTCTTCTCTGTCTTCCACTAGCAAGGTAGTTATTGGGTGTTCAATCTCTTCTTCTGAATGGATGTAGATAACTATTTTGGAATTTTGAGTCAATTTTAGTTTAAGTAATCTTCCTTGCTATACCCATGGGCAGATGTGGGCTACTAGTATTCATAATTTTAGGTGTAGTTCCACGCTCATGAAAGTTATAAAACCTACCCAGTTATGTTAGGCTGGTGAGGGAACTTGTGAGGCCATAATTTCTGCCTCTTTGGTTTACAAAGTCTCTCCTTTGCAAAGGACTCTCTGGAGTCCTCCATTTTGTAAATAGAGTATGCCAAGGGTTGATAATCTCTAGGTGATTGTTTCCATTTAAACGCTAGGGCTAATGCCCGATCTGGCAAGAACTACTACGTGTTCACTAAACCCTGTTGCCATTGCTCATGGGCATGCAGCTTCACTGCCTTTCCTAGCATCCCTTGCAATTGGGTATGACCATGTGACTGAGTTCTAGTCAATAGAATATGTGCAAAACTGATACAGTTCACTTCCAAGATTAGCTCATTAAGAAACTTCTGTGACACAGCTCTTAGAGGTGGGACACAATTATAAGAGGGACTTTAGCTAACAAACACAATCAGTGTAACCTGGTACTCTGTATTCCCCAATGAATCCTCAACAATAAAAAAAAGGAAGCTTCTGGGTAAGCTAGGTATCATGGCTCACATCTGTAATCCTGGCACTTTCGGGGGCTAAAGTGGGAGGATCAGTAAAGGCCAGGACTTTAAGACCAGCCTGAACAACACAGTAAGACTGTGTCTATACCAAATAATAATAATAATAATAATAAGTTAGCTGCAGTGTAGTAAGGGCACCTGTAGTCTGGCTGTGGCAGGAAGATAGAGTGAGCCCAGGAGTAGAAAGTTGCTATGAGCTATGATGCTGCTGATGCAACCTAGCCTGTGTAATAGAGTGAGACCTTGACTACAAAAACAAACAAAGAAGACCCATACAATCCTTTGGGCTGGTTCTCTTTCCCCATCTGCAGGCTGAATGCAGCAGATGACAAAGCCTTCCATGGGAGAGCTACACGGAAGGAGGACTACTGTGGAAGGAGCTGGGTCTCTGAATGATCATGTTGATCTGCATTAGACAATCTTGTGGAGACAAAATCCTTAACTGAATTAGAATACTAAGGTTTGGAATGACTGGCTACAGCAGTGAGCCTCCCCTGAGCAATAAAGCTGCCCTGCCTTGGTTCTACAATCTTTGCAGCTGTAATGCCAACCATGGATCTGGGAACCTCTGACCGGTGGACAAAGACAGTTACTAGGAGAGTGATGTGGGCAAGGGGAAAGCACAGGGCATGGGGTTGGAAGAAATGGGTTCAAGTCTCACCTTCTACCTAATTGTGTGACCTAGACTAATGCTTATCCTGCCAGAGATTCTTTTCCCTAAAATGGGAATAACATAAGATAACCATATGCAAAATAATCTAGCAATGGTGCTTAATACAACTTTTTTTAAAATCTGAAGACTCTTCAGAAATGCAGTGGGAGTTTAGCAGATGTTGAAGTAAGTGTAAAAGAGAAATAGTTTGTAGCCTCAAATGGCAGATCCAGAAAGCCAAAGGATGCCGCCATGGCTATGTTGAGCAGGTTCCATGTGGTGGGCTTGGCCTGTATTATCACATTTGACCCTATGAGAACTCCGTGAAGTGTGTATTACTATCCTCATTTTGGAGATAAGGACATGGAGGCTCATCTAGATTCAGCTTGCAGCTGGATCATTTTTTGAAAGGCTTCTCCCTGTTTCTTTCTTGCTTCAGGATAAGCAAGTTGCATGAGGAAAGAGCTACTGTCAATTTTTTCCTCACTGTATGCCAAGCACCTAGCACAGTGCTTGACACAGAGTATAGTTCTCCTACGGGGGCTGAATGATCAGTTAATTTCTCAGAAAAATAGAAGGGTAATTTGTTCTTTTGTTCCCCCCACCTTCCTCTCAGCTATAGGTAGACTAAATAAGCCTGTGTGTTTAGATTTCTAGACTCCCCAGTCTCTGGAGTTATCCGATGGCATTTTGTTTTAGAATTCAAAAAAAAAAAAATAAGGAGTTGCCAGAAGAAACCCCTGACCCAGGTTGGTGCTTTGATTTAAAGAGGTAGAACCGGCTTAGAGAGAGGGGAGGGTAGTAGCAAGTCTATTGAGGGCTGGCAGCCCTGGCCAGGCCTGGGTGGACGTGAATATCATTGGTTTTGACATTGAGCACCAGGTGGGGTGGCCAGTTCATCTCAACTTGTCATCTTTATCTCATTTTTCCTGGTTTTGAAATCCCAAATCTCACATCCTGGAATCCACTCTAGGACACTGGGTTATTCTTTGTTGCCATTATCTGAGGATTCATAATGAAAGGTCATCCTTTCAAGCCTGGCATGGCAGAAGGGAGGCTTCTGCCTTTGAATGGACCGCAAAGGCTCAGACCTCAAAAATTCTGGCTGCCTGAGGCGAACTGAAGACCAAAGTCCCCTCCCTGTACTCTTGAGACTGTGGCACTTTCTGAGATTCTTAAACGTGCCCAAGGAGGGCAGCTCCACTGTGACTTTCCCTGTTTCTGAACATTACAGAGAATACATTTCTTGCTTTCTGGTGAAGATCTGGAGCTAGATTTAACTGGACTCAGACAAAGAAGGCAATGTGAGATTTGTCACGGGCGGCTCCTGTGGTTCAGCGAGTAGGGTGCCGGCCCCATATACCGAAGGTGGCGGGTTCAAGCCCGGCCTCGGCCGAACTGCAAAACAAAAAAATAGCCGGGCGCTGTGGCGGGTGCCTGTAGTCCCAGCTACTCGGGAGGCTGAGGCAAGAGAATCGCTTAAGCCCA
>CAUYON010104845.1:0-27453 GCA_963573935.1 Arctocebus calabarensis | reverse complement strand
TTGAGACAGAGCCTCAAGCTGTCACCCTGGATAGAGTAATATGGCATCACAGCTCACAGCAACCTCCAATTCCTGGGCTCAAGTGAGTCTCTTGCCTCCGCCTCCCAAGTAGCTGGGACTACAGGCACCCACCACAACGCCCGGCCATTTTTCGGTTGCAGCCACCATTGTTGTTTGGTGGGTCCGGGCTGGATTCGAACCCGCCAGCTCAGGTGTACATGGCTGGCGCCCTAACCCATTGAGCCACAGGTGCTGAGCCAAGCTAGTGGATTTTAAAAGCAAACTCCTAGAAAAAGGGAAGTATTTAGAGTGAACTGGAATAAAAAAAATGTCTGAAAGAAGCAATTCTGCTTTATAATCTTTGTTAAAGTATTCATATGGTCAAAACTTCTTCAAAGAGGAAAGAAAAATGGCTTAGTACAATCCCCAAAGCAGAAATGAATGAGCTTTGATTGGTGTTGGGTAAAAAATGATCAAGTGAAGTTTAACCACATTCTAGATTTATTCCCCTTGGAAGAGTATATCTACAACAATACAAGCTAAAGAAATTCATATACGAAAATGTTGGGGCTCAGCGCCTGTGACTCAGCGGCTAGGGCACCAGCTACATACACCGCAGCTGGCGGGTTCAAATCCAGCCCAGGCCTGCCATACAACAATGACAACTACAACCAAAAAATAACTGGGCGTTGTGTTGGGAGCGGGTAGTCCCAGCTACTGAGGAGGCTAGGCAAGAGAATCACTTAAGCCCAAGAGTTTGAGGTTACTGTGAGCTGTGATGCCATGGCACTTTACCCCGGGCAGCCAAACAAAAAAAAAAAAAAAAAAAAAGAAAGAAAAGAAAAGAAAAAAAAAGAAGAAGAAAAGAAAAGAGAAAGAAAATGTTGGTTGTTCACAGCACCCCCCCCTTATCATGAATGTCATATCTGCCTCTGGATTGGGTTAAATCCTCTACTTGTCTGCATGAAGCAATAATAATTTTTCTTAAGATATCCATCTGAGAGTTCTCTATGCATATAGAAAACACAAAGTGTTTAATATTTTAATGACTCCATCTTTACCCAAGGAGGAACCAACTCAGGGTTTATTTCATTTGCATAGCTGGGCTTAAGAGAGATCTGTTGAAAAATCCCTTCTAATTTAAAGATTTAGCTACTCTCTGATTATCTGAATAGGAGAAAGAGATACAGTAGTTTTCTCTCTCTCTCCTTTTTTTTTTTTGTTGAGACAGAGTCTATGTTGCTCATGGTAGAGTACTGGGATCACAGCTCACAGCAACTTCCAACTATTGGGCTTGGCTATTTTTTGTTGCAGTTGTCATTGTTGTTTATAGCTGCCCTGGGTGGGTTCGAACCCGCCAGCTTCAGTGTATGTGGCTGCTGCCGTTACCAGTGTACTACCGGCACCCAGTAGTTCTCTTATAGTCACATGCATGTAAAAGCCAAGCCAGCAAAAGAAGCAATTACCATAGGACAGTTTGAAAACATTAGAGTTTTGATGTTGCACAATGATTTTTCTGGTATCCGTGGTACTTATGAGGACATATGGTGCTTTCTTTGGAAACATTCCAAAGAAACAGACTGTGGCAGTAGACCTTCAAGTGCAGCTACTCTTGCAAGAAAGTAGAAACCCCTTCAAATGGGAAGGCCATCTCATAAATAGATCACCCTAATGTTTTAGTTGGAAAAGTAGTGATGGAGAGATGATCCAGTAATCATAGCTTTGAGTATTAATAGCTAATACAGACTTGACATTTGACCTAGCAGAATCTAGCAACTACCTGTACACAGTTTCTCCAAGTCAACAATCTTGCTCACAAAGCTGGATCTTGCAGGTCCCTGTACACATTAGGCACATTAAGCATGCCAGGTGTTCGATCTACTCACTGCTATTCACACTCCAGCTTTCCCTTCCCCATGCAGAGTACACCTTATTTTACACTAAATTGGCACAATTATTTTTTATGACTTCTCACCATCTTTAGCAGTTAAGAATGACGTTCTTACTGCCTCAGTGCTGGTAGTTCTTCCTAACCCACTGCAATCTCCACAGCCCGGGGTCTAAGGCCCCGTCCTTCTCGCCCCTTCCTAATAGGAACGAGTACAATTACAGGGTCGAGGCCATTGCTTCTGCAATAAGGAACAAGGTCCCTTTTCCATTTTATCCATTCTCCTCCCCACATCGTGACGGCGCTGTGATAAGCTGGGCCTGTCTGCACTAAGCCAGCTTGCAGCCCTCAGAGCCACGCCATTCTATTTCTAAAGGCTTTCTAAGAAGAGATACTTCAAACAGTATGGAGATTTTCTTCCGCAGAGAGTCTCGCACAGCCAGCTGCTAGCTAGATCTTGCCGGCGCCCACAGGGGCGCAGCGCTTAGTCCTGTCCTCATCCGGGCGTCGCTTTAGCTCCGACAGGGTTCGGTATTGGTTCTATTTGTTTATTCTCAAGTGCCCAGGCCTTGTTATGGTTCACTTTGTCCTTTACTAGATTTTTAATACATCCATCTGAGGCCCGAGGGGAAAAAGTGGAGAGGCTGACCGCCAAACGCTGTGCCTGCCGTAGGAGCCGGACCAGGTCCAGCCGGAGGCGCGAGAAGGGGCCGAGGCGCCCTGGGCCGCTACACCTGGCTAGGACCGAGTGGATGCCCCCCGGGGCTGAGTCTCCAGTTCCAGGGCTGCCAGGGCTGGAGGAATCCAGGGTTCGGTTGGCGCTTCCCAGAGTCTAGTAGTCCCGGGGTCCACAAAGGGTGTTAGGTCCAAAGCCGCCTTCAGCCGCGCCCGCCCGCGGGTCCAGGTCCCTTGGGCTTCGAGCTGCTAAAGGGCCGGGCCCACGGGCGAGGCTGAGAGCTGCGGCGCCCCCACCCTCCGGGAACACCCCCTGCATGGCACAGCCTTGGGCGGGTTGTGACTTCTGGGCACCAGCACCTGGACCCCGCCGAAAGCGCCTCCTCTTCAAGCCAGGCCCGGTTCTCCCTCCACCACCCTCGGGCTCCCAGGCAAGCTTTGAATGTATTAATTAAATAAAGCGCCAAAGCAGGGCGCTCCCGGGAGCGTGAAAGTCCCGGCCTCGGAATCCGCAAAAGAAATGTGTGAAAAGAGAATTAGTGAAATTAGGTTAGACCAATAAAACGTGAGGGCCCCAACACTCTCCCTCTCCCGCCCCCCAGCCCTCGCTCCCCCAGCCTGGGGCTAGAAGGGCTATCTGGTCTGACTATTGTTTCCTGCCTTGGCAGGGGGTTCATTGTGTGATAAATAATTCCCCTCCATTTTCTTTTTATTCTTGAAAAAAATGGGTATTTGCATAATCAGTGCTTTGATGTGGCCAGAAATCGGAGGTTTGGTCTCCTCGAGTCCGCTATTGGTAGCGAAGCAACAAAGCTAGCTCCGGATCCGTCACTGCGCTGACAGTGTGTGCGGCAGATTGTCAGAAACAGCAGCGTTAAGCTGCCGCCTCCTTTTAAAGGATCCATTTTAATGATTGAACTTAAGGGATGTCCCAAAAAGGAGGGATGGAGGGCGACCCCTTTTTACCTCTTCCAGTCCTCGGGGTTCATTGTTCTCTGCAGTTTCTTTGCCAAAGCGCTAGGGTTGGGGGTGGTGCGCCTCTCTGCCCACCACCCCACGTGGCTCCTACTGGGCACCGGCAGGGGTCCCCGGGGCTGAGGAGGGGAGAGGTCTGCAGGAGCAACCCCCTCACCTCCCACCCGTTTTTCTTTCCCCTAGTGTGGTTATCCAGCCGGAATGGGGTTCGTCTTATGGAGGACGCTGGAGTGAGTCTCTTTGGTCCCGGAGTGGAATGGGGGGGTTCCCTGGGAACGCAGCTTGGGGGCAGTTTCAGATGCTCCCCGACAGGAGAAGCAAGCAAAGAAATTCAGTCATCCGGAAAGCAGAACGCGAAAGCCAGAACTATTATTTCCCTGCAAGGTGGCGTGAGTCTGGAGGACGGAGTGGGAAAGGATCCTGATGGCGTCTGCGCTGCCACAAATGACTTTTTCCCCCTCTCAGTGCCAGTATCGGGGAGGGGGGAGGGGTGCTTCCCTCGGCTTTCGCTCTCATTCTCCGGCTTCTCCAGCTGCTCAGGGCGCGAAGAGGGAAATGCCAACTTGGATTACGGACTGGGAACACCGTGTGAAAGGCCGGGCCTCCCGGAGCACCCGGACGGACACCCGCTTTACGTTCCAGCCTGGGTAGGTGTCAGCTGCGTGAGCAACGCTCGGCCTCCCGGGATCCAAATGGGAGGTGGACTGAGAGATAAAGTGGGTAGGAGGGTTCTGGAAAGACCTGCACGCCCAGACTGCCACTCCTCCGCCCAAGGCCACATCTCACTCAACTGACCCAGATTCTTCAGATGTCCCACCAGCTTTGGGCTCATAGAGTTTCAGTGGTGGTTAGCTCATCATCAATTCTCTTTTTACTTGTTCATCTTTCCCTTTTACTTTTCAAGGCTGTGACTGTATAAGCATTCATTTTTCTTCATTTCAGCTTTTTCCATAACAAAAGTCATGTATTTCTTAAGAGATAAAAGGCCTGGGATTCATGGTTCTTCTCAATGGAAGCACACTTTTAACGTTTGACTTTGGGGTCTTGTCACTTGGCAGACATTACTAACTGCACACCGATTCAGGGATTTAAGAAATCAAGAGGCAAAAAGTTAAAGTTCTTGCCAAAAGACACATCTCCAAGAGAAGCCTGTTTTGACAGTAGCTGTCTTTTAAAAGATTCAGTAAGAACTAACAACTGCGCTTCTTCTCTGATAGATCTTGTTGAATTACACAGCAGGCTGTGTCACCAAAGTTTTCCTTCGCTTCCCCTTCAGAAAGGGATGCTTTCATCCTCACCTTCTCTTTATTTCCAGCTGCACTCAAATTTCAACTTCACTTTCATTTTCTTTTGCTCTGTACCTAAAGTCATACCTGGAGACATTAAACAATAGAGCAAAGACCCCACACCCTTTACCTATCTTATTTGAGGTAGAAACAATTACATAAAAGTGCTGTAGTCCCTGCAACATGAAAACAGGAAGCTTTAAAATGTAGAGAGAACTGGGGGCTGGTTTCCATGGCAGCAGCTTGCAATAAAGCCTAATGCTAAGTGACAAAGAGGTCATCTTCCTTTTCAAATGTGTTTATGATCCCTTTGTGTATTGTGTTTTGGCATAAAAGCTTCTCTGCCCAGTCAGGGCTCCACGGGCAGCTCTATGACTCTCAAGGGGGGTTTATTGCCTCCTTGGCATAAGAATAGCTGAAGGAAACCCAACTAGTGCCAGTGTGACAAAAGAGTAACCCCACAGCCTTGCCATTGCTTTCTTTCTGTAATACATAAATCTTGCTATGTATTGAAGTAATCAAAAATGAAGGATTCAGAGATGAGTTTAATTTGATTTTATGGTTTTTCAACCTTTACATCTACTGAAACATCACGTACAAATAAATTCAAGAAGACTGACTCAGTGTGAGGATATGATTAATTTATCTTCTTGTCTTACTTTCCAGATAATTTTGGAAAAGAAGTCAAGTTAAATAAAACCTTAAGCTTACCTATGAAACTATGTAAAGTCCAACCATAAAGTTTAGGTAAAAATTGTACTAATGCATTAGTACTTCTGTCATCTCATAGTATCTAGAATATGATCAAAAATGTTTTTTTAAACAAATCAATCTAAATTAATATTTTTCTTCACTTTCCAAATCGCCTGGCAGAAGGTTGAAAGCAGAAAAGGAAAAAAAAATATTTGTTTTTTTCTGATAAGGCAGTAAAGAACTCAAAATTCCCGAGTTCAAATTCAACACTTCTCTTGAATTAGGAGATTGTTTTGGACCATATCTGCACGACAATGGAGATTTGTTCAGGAAAACATGTCCAGTAGAGTTCTTGAAAGACATGTGCATCAGAAGCGCCTTCCTGTCAGTTTTCAGGAGATCTAGGGGACTCCCCCTGACATCTTCAGTCTGGGAAGTATACCGTGAAAAGAATGTGTACAGTGAAAAATAAGTTTTATTATTCTTATTTATTATATGTGAGCAAATAATTTCACATGGAGTTCAGTTCTCCTTGAGAGATTTTCCGCTCTTCTACATTGGGTAGAGATTTCCAAACATCCTACATTTTTTCCATAGGAGGCGAAGCTGAACTGAGGAAAGCACTGGCCAGGGGCACCCTTCTCACCCCCACCTTGCTTACTCTGTGGTCTTGCTGATACTTTCCTTCTCACCCCTATGTTACTTACTCTGCTGTCTTGGTAACAACATGAGTAGGATGACAATGACCACACACCTTACCAAGTAGGCTGGGAAATTCCTATGTTGACAACTACTGAGCACAGTTTTCCAGGTAATTGCTACTTCTTTATCTTTCTGTGGAAAGAGACAATAGTTAAATTTTCTTCAACAGCTTCTTTTTCCTATCCCTTAAAAGTGAGTGAAACCCTCTCCAGGGGTATTTTGATTCCGATGTTCAGATCTTTGGTAAGAAGAGTATTCATAAACATTGAGCTCCTCTACCTTTTTGTATTTGACATACTTTCAAATTTTGGAAATTTTGTTCGCACGTTTGAAGGAATCTCAAAAGATCACCAAGCAAAGTGCAATGATTACATCATGCAATATCTCACATCTCACAGAATCTATAATATTCATAGCCATCAGACTAGTCACCTAGTTGTCCTTTCAGCACAGCATCGCTGAGAAAGACTGTATCTTGTGCTCACATTGCTATCTCATACAGTTGAGGGATGCCAGTCTCACAATTTCTGTGGTACTGTCTTTAGCCTCTTATCTGAAGCTTTCTATTTCATTGCATTCCATGCTGTTCAGTTGCATTCCATCTGACAGAACTCTGCTGCTGGTATTGTGAAGGGCATTTCCAGTTCTCATCAACGTCTGATTCTCTAACCGTCCTGGGTATGCTCATATCCCTAACAGTTGAGAGGGGCCTCATCTCTTCTCTCTATCTTCCTCTTGTCTTGAGATAGTGAGACCAAAATATCAAAGCTAGTTGGGTTTCTGAGAGACCAGATAAAGAGGGGTTGTCCTCATGAGTCACCTACACCTTGTAAGGTAAGCGTAAGATTCGGTGGTTGCTTGTTATTGCATACTCACTTCATCTACCTTGCTTAATATGAATGTGTATTTATTTGAAGAGTATGTAATTTATCTGTAGCAAAAAAAATCTTATACATTCATCACAACTTGGGGGTGGTGCCTGTGGCTCAAAGGAGTAGGGCGCCGGTCTCATATGCCAGAGGTGGTGGGTTCAAACCCAGCTCCGCCACCCCCCAAAAAACTTGGTGACCCACCTCTGAATAGTCTGAAGATTCTATTATAATAAAGGCCATTTTTCTTTTTATTTTGGACCATGCAAGAACCCTTTAATGCCTTGAAATCTACAGCTGTCCTTAAAGTGGTTTTGTAAAGCCATTTTAGCCATTTTAAGTGTCTGACTCAGTAGTGTCATGTATATTCACATTTTTGTGCAACAGATCCTCCAAACTTTTCATCTTGAAAATCTGAAATTCTATGCCCATTAAACAACTACTCATTTCCTCCTCCCCCCAGCTCCTGGAAACTACTATTCTAATTTCAGTGTCTATAAATTTGATTATTTTAGATATTTCATGTAATAAAAGCTGTTTTTGATTTAGAGCCTCTGCCATTTGTCTCTATCTCATTTTAATACACTTTAATATTAATTCTCCACACTACTGTTGGTAGAAGTACACATGTATATATGTTCTATCATTTACCATCCCTAATCCTTCTGCTACCTGGAGGGAAATAAGGAATAATCCGGAGATGTATTCTCCTTAGCATACTGTTATTGACTGCCTGAGGACAATTTTGCAGGAGGATACCCATTATCTGGGCCCCTTCCTTTCCTGAATGAAGCCATAAACTCTTGAGAGAGCCCTGCACGTAGTTATGTTTTTGCCTTATTTTTTCCAGAATAGGCTAGAGGAAGTTAAATAGGTCTGGAGGCCAGTTTGAAGAGTAGATTGTTTCCTGGGGCACCATGACTACAATTCGCTGTGATATGTCACCAACCGTGTTGCACCCAAGCCTACAGGAAACACTGTGGTTAAACCACACATTAGACTGAAGTCCTATAATCAGCTTATTAGCTTAGAGTACGTGATAAGGGTTTTTTCATTTTGGAAGATCCGGAGCACTGGATAGAGTCGGGATGCTGAATTTCTGATGGGAGTTCTTTCTCTTAGTGAGCAGCTCTATGACTGTAAGTCCCTTAGCCTGGTAGGCCTAAAGTCAGACAAAAGACTTATGGTTATATTAGGTATTCACAAAGTCTCTTCTAGCTCCAGTTTTCAATGGTTTTGTAAAGTACGATAGTTTTGCTTTTAGAGACACTTTCAGACAAAACCTAACAGACTTACCTTGATATATTGTCAGAAAGATTTTACTTTTCAAAAAGTCCATACTGATTTTCAAAAATAAACAGAGCACCTAATTTTTAATTTGCTTTTTGTATTAAGTATGCCTTTAAAAATGAAAACTAGAGATTGAAGAAGGCAACTGAAATGTCCCTCAAGCTAGGCTAATATTCAACACTGACATCTGAGACTCGCCATGTGCCTGGAGTTCGATTTTGTTTTTTATCCAGTACTTGCTCTGAATGGAGGTCAATCATTTTGTGCAGGGAAGAAAAGCAAATCTTCAGAAAAGATTTCATTTGCTTCAGCTGCTGACAGGCAGGGGATGGCAATTTCTTTTGTTCAGAGACTCATATTCCTTCATCTCCCTCCTTACTCTCTCCTATTTAAAGGTGTTTCTTGATTTGGGCATCATGGATCTATAAACACATCGCACCGTAATTTAAAATTGTTCTTCTTGGGGGCGAAAACAGATTAAGTCTCAGGTCCCCATGAATAGCTCTGCTCTCTTTTTTAATAAAGAAGAGTTAGACTGGACCAGTGACGAAGGCATATTTACCTTCATGAGCTAAAAAAAAAAAAAAAAAAAAAAAGTTAATTACTGCTCCGAGCAAGTTAGTCTGGCTGTCCTGAGCTGTCTTTTATTAGCTGTCCCCTTCATTAATTTCCCTCACTGGATTTGCTGCTAATAGCTGCCTGGTCCCAGTCAGCTCAAAGCCGCATCTGTGCCATTGAGCAGAAAAGTAGGAGTCTGGCCAAAGAGGAGTGGAGATGGGGTGAGGGAGGCTCTATTTACAGATCAGCTCATATTAACATGATGGTCTGCTGCACTGCAGAGGGAGACGGTGGCCTCACAGCTGAGGGTTGCAGAGCAGAGGAGAGAGAGTGACGTCTTCTGAAGGAAGCAGCACCGTGCATGGTGGTTTGGACTTTACTCCTATGAAGCATCAACTCAGAATGATACATTTTTTCAAAGACTGGACATAATTGTGAGCAATGATACTATGGCATTTTACCCTCTACTCAGGGGGTAGAGATTCTGCTTGAGACTCTGTCTCACAAAAAAAAAAAGAAAAATGAAGAAAAAGATTTTCTTTTGCAGAAATAAATGTTTCTTATGATTTGTTTCTTACATCTTAGCCCAAGCCAGGCACAGTGAGCTCATACCTGTCTTCTCAGCATGCCAGGCAGAAGGATCACTTGAGGCCAGGAGTTGGAGACTGGCCTGGGCAACATAACCAGACCTTGTCTCTACAAAAAAAATTTTAAAAATTAAGCAGATGTGGTGGAATGTGCCTATAGTCCAGAGGCTGAGGTGGGAGGTTACAGTGAGCTATGATCACAACACTGCACTCTAACCTGGGTGACAGAGTGAGACCTGTCTCTCTGGAAAAAGAAACAAAAAAGACTTGGCACCCAGTGACTCTTCTAAAAACTAATAAATCAGTAGCAAGCAATATATTCATTGAAATCTCAAAAGCAGCCCTTCAAGTTTATTCCCATAGGTATTTCTTTTGTACATAGGCAGACTTGCATGCATGCATTAATGGTATAAGTGCACACACGATTAAGATAAACTTCCTGTTAGGGAAGTCATTTCTGGGTTTAGGATGGAATTAAACATTTCTGCTTTTCACTATGTTTCTCAAAGAGCAGCATAACTTGAGTTTCTCTGCTACCTAAACTGATGAGAACAACTTGTTAGGTAATGAGGTTAAAAAGTATCACTTTAATAGCTGGCATCCTAACTCCTAATAAGGTACTACCTGTGTTAGGGGAAAATGGGGCCTAGGCCTTGGCTGGTGCTATGGCTTGGAAAAGGAAGAGGTGAGCATTGGAGAGGAAGGAGAGGGAATGGAGATGTGAAAGTGAAAGAAGGATCAGATACGTTGATAGGGCCTGCTGGTAGAATGGCTGTTGAATTTTTAAAATAGGCTCGTGTACAAACCCGTTAAGTACGTTTGTTTATTGCCATGAAAACGCCTCTTTAATCTCTTTCTAAAATTTTCATTATGTGTAATATGTTGATAAATGTTTTATGTGAGAAGCTTTTTTGATGGAACTTAAAGAGATGCCAGGGTTTACTACTGGTTTAACAAGGTGACAGGCGTCCTCAAACTTTTTAAACAGGAGGCCAAAATTCACTGTCCCTCAGACCGTTGGAGGGCTGGCCTATAGTTTTGTTTTTTTTTTAAAACTATGAACAAATTCCTATGCACACTGCGCACATCTTATTTTGAAGTAAAAAACAAAATGGGAACAAACACAATTCACACCAACGCATGTGGCCCGCGGGCCGTAGGTTGAGGACCCCCTGGGACAATCTGTATGACCAGAATAGCAATCCATGACACACAGAATGCTGCAAGGCTGTAATGCCCCTCTAAGTTCAAAAATCAAGGAAGACAGAATTGGAATTCAAAAGCACTTGGAATAATTAGCCAGGCTTTAGGGCAGGGACACCCACAGCTGACCTCAGTTTTGATTATATTAGGCAGATGCTACCTTTGGTCCTCAGAACATAAGATGTAAGACAGGTGAACTGTAACAATATTTGGTTAGAAAAATGAAGATATGGCAGACAGGAGCCTTGCAGTGGCAGGGCCAAAGCAGGTGAGCCAGGGCGGTCTCGTGTCCAGGATGCTAATTGAGGAAAGTCACTGAAGACAGGAATGACACGGCCCTTGCTTTGCAGTTTGTCCAAAGATGGATGGCTTGGGTAAACTTGAAGCTTGTGTGCTACTGCAGAGAAGCATGCTGCTCAAGCAAAGAGAAGATAATATGGCAATTGGAGTCAACAAATGGAAATTTGATTTGAAATTTAATTATAGATCTGGGCAGCCAATTCTAGCCATAGTCTTATTTGAAGCACCAGAAAGTGAGTTTGATAATCTCTAACTCATTTTCTTTTTCTTTTTTTCTTTTTTTTTTGGTTGCAACTATCATTGTTGTTTGGCAGGCCTAGGCTGGATTCGAACCTGCCAGCTCAGGTGTATGTGGCTGACGCCTTAGCTGCTTGAGCCACAGGCGTGGAGCCTCTAACTCATTTTCTATCTCCTCAGATCACTTAGGCTTTTGTTCCTCTCTTCAATCAAATGATTCTTTTTTAAATTTTTTAGAGATAGAGTCTCACTCTGTTGTCCTCCGTAGAGTACTGTGGTGTCACAGCTCACAGCAACCTCCAGCTCTTGGGCTCAAGCAATTCTCTTGCCTCAGCCTCCTAAGTGACTGGGACTATAGGCACCTGCCACAATGCCCAGCAATTTTTTTTTAGTTACAGTTTGGCTGGGGCCGGGTTTGAACCCACCACCCTCAGTATATAGGGCTGGTGCCCTACTCACTGAGCCACAGGTGCCGCCCCAATCCAGTGATGTTTACTGGGATACTATTTTGGGCCAGGTATTAGGCAAGGCAAGGAACCTCTAAAAATAAGCAAACGATTCTTGCCTTTGTGTGGGAGAAAGTGATCGGCCAAACTGATGATGATAGAATTGTGAAGTATTATTTTAGAAAAATGACACACAGGAACACGAGGAAAAGCACATTGCACATTCTGGACTTAGAGCAGGACATGTTGAAATAGAGAATATTTGTAAAAGGAGCAGATGCTTGAGGTTATTCTCAATGGTAGAGAGCTGAGGGTTTGAGGTAATTTACATAATTAGGGTTTATCATTAAGGATCTGAAATTTAAGCCACAGGTATAGATCATAATACCTAAGGAATGAAAAGAATACTCGAGAAAACAACTCTATAGAATTCTAATATTTAAGAAAAAAGGAGAGGTAGGAGGAGCCTAAAAAGAAAAAGGCAGAAAAGTGAAAGGAAAGTCAGAAGATGGTTGTCAGCAAGAGATTCCAAGAAACAGAACAAGGTTCGCAACAACAAATGCTACAAAAGAAAAGTAAAATAAGCATCTAAATGTTCTTTTCATAGTTCAATTAGGAGATCACTGGAGATCCTAGCAAAGGGAGTCTCTGTGGCGGGCTGGACGAGAGAGCATGTGGTGGCACCCTGAGAAGGGGATGAGAGGTACCATGGTGGAGGCGAGGATGACAGAGAACTCTCACAAGGAGTTTTAAATGAAGCAGAGAAAGTGGTGGTGACAGAAATCAAGTGATCAACTAGGCTGGGGCGGGTTGTTTCTAAGATAGTGATAGCTTGAGTAAATTGACAAACTACAGAAGACAATTGGTAGAGAGGGAGAAGTTGAAGATAGAGAATTTAAAGTTACACATATATAATTTTCTTACCAAAATGAAATGCTACTATACAAATTGTTTTGGAATTTGCTTTTTCTGATCATCCTGAATTTCAGTAAATTTTAAATTTTATTAATATTTCAAAATTTCCTTGAAATTTTGTGGTAGAATTTTAAAGACAATATGTTTTTGCTTATGTGTATGCTCATTAAATAAAAATGGAACTTAGGGAAAGCTGGAAAGATGATGATTATCCACTGCACCACCACTCTAAAAGATTGCCATAACAATTTTACGCATTTATTTTCTTCTAGTTTTTACCTATGCAAAGAATATGTTACTCTGTGTGTATTCCACATAGTTCTAATTATACACTACACACAATTTTATATTTGGCTCTTAATAGTTAACATTGTTTATAAATATTTGTCATGGTACTGCATCAATATCGGGAAGTAGCTATACCATAACTTTTATTTTTCCCATGGAGTTGGAAATTGAGGCTTCACAATTATCACTCTCCTAAATTCTGTAGCAAACGTCTTTGCATTTAGAATTATTTCACTTTTTAATATTCTTTACATTTAGAATTATTTCATGAGAGAATATTCTAAGATGTTAAGCCAGGTGGATCAGATGATTCACATTGAAAATTTTTGATATGTATTTTCAAGTTATTATCCAAATTTATACCTTTATATTTAAGAAAGAATACATTATCTTATTAGGAAATCTGCTAATATAGAAAGTGAAAAATACCACGATGTTTTAATATCTTGCATTAATATTTGCATTATAATTCAAGTTGAATATTTTGTCATGTTGCTTATAAATTATATTGTCTCGTACATGAATTGTACTCTTACCCATTTATTTATGAGGATCTTAGTTTTGTATTTCTTTTTGAATTGAATAAATTTTTTTTTGAGACAGAGCCTCAAATGTCACCATGGATAGAGAGCTGTGGCATCACAGCTCACAGCAACCTCCAATTCCTGGGCTCAAGAGTCTCCTGCCTCTGCCTCCCAAGTAGCTGGGACTACAGGCACCCGCCACAACCCCCCAGGCAGTTTTTGGTTGCAGCCATCATTGTTGTTTGGCGGGCCCGGGCTGGATTTGAACCCACCAGCTCAGGTGTAGGTGGCTGGCGCCTTAGCCCGTTGAGCCACAGGCACCGAGCCTTCTGTTTTGTTTTTATTTCTTTAATTCCTAATGAATTAATATAATACATACCTTAAGATCAAGACTTAAATAGAATATTCCAAAATAGCTTACTAATCAGCCAATTACATAGTTAGCCTTTCTATTATCAGTTCAATGTTTTTATTGTCTTCATCAAGTAGTAACTTTTTATTCTAATTTCTGTACTATTTGTCCTACTTATTTCTTGTTTATTCTTGAACAACACTGTTCATAAAGCTTTTAAAGATATTTTAGTTTTCTTTTTTTTAAAGATATTTTAATTTCTGATAGGTTTTATTCTCCTCCCCTACACTTTAAAAAAACATTTTATCCGGGTGGCGCCTGTAGCTCAAGCGGCTAAGGTACCAGTCACGTTCACCAGACCTGGTGTGTTGGAATCCGGCCGGGCCTGTCAGACAATGACAACTACAACCAAAAAATAGTCAGGCATTGTGGCGGGCGCCTGTAGTCTCAGCTACTTGGGAGGCTGAGGCAAGAGAATTGCTTAAGTCCAGGAGATGGAAGTTGTTGTGAGCTGTGACACCACGGCACTCTACCCAGGGCGATAGCTTGAGGCTCTGTCTCAAAAAAACCCACCACTAACAACAAAAAAAAAACATTTTATCTAATTCTATAACCCATTGACCTTTGCAGATAAAGTTTAATAATTTGTCAAGTTTCAAAAGAAAACTCTTTGCTGTTTCGGTAGAAATATGCTATCCTCTACACAAATTTGGAAAATGTATCAAATACAAGGGTCTGAAAGACTGATCTAAACTGGCTAAAGCTAGATTTCGGCTTCATCTAGGGATTAAATTGGTCTCCAGTGCAGCTTGACTGGGGTTCAGACAGTGTGACCAGGATTTAGTTTTTTCTTCCATCTTTCAGGACCACTTCCTCGGACATTGCTGGCTTCCTGTCGTACATGTCTTTTGTGGCTTCAAGATGGCTGCCAGGATATCTACTACCAGGTTTTAGTTCAGGGAGATGAATACTCTTCTTCCCTGACTGCTCAAACAGAAGTCTAGACATTGACTCTTGTGGTTCTGATTGCCCTCAGACTGGTCATGAGCCCAACCTTGAAACCCATGTCTGTGATCAGGGAGACAGGAAACATTGACTTAAGGATCCCTCCTATCACTGAGGATGAGTGTTGAGTGGAGGCTGTAGTGGACCTTTTAGATGCCCCCCTTTAAGGCTGATTTGCACAGCCCTCAGTGAGATCCTCTGCTGCTAATGCCCCACTGCTGAAGAGACCTGATTAACCCAAAGTTACATTCTCCCCCAGGGAATGGTGTGGAGCCAACAACTGGCTGATGTGGGGACCCAAAGGCCTAAGTTCCTTGCCCCAAATTGAGTCAACTCTGAAGGCTCATGCCAGCTCCAAGATTCCCCAGAGAGTCAGCTGAGCCCTCAGTTGCTGCTACCTTGCTACGGCAGCAGCTTGTTTCTCTGCCAGCCTGTCCTCATTACGTCCTTAACGATATCTTTCCCATGGACATTCTCCAGTAAGTCTTCTGTATGCAATTTGTACCTAAGGAACCCAATCTAAGATGGCGATTTATCCAACCGAAAACACTTGGCTAAAAATGAAGGCAGGGATACTGCAAAGGAATGGTAGATACAGTTAGCATAGGTTGGGTGAGGAGGAATACATTCAAGGTCTACCACCGAATAATGTCCACTACAGAAGGATAACATTTGACAACATACAATATTCTTGTTTAGTACCATTCTGTGGCTTTTTGGTTGGTCAATTCTTTTGTTGAAATATACAAATTTTAGAAACGACGAATACTTTTATTAAGTTGTTTTTTGTTTATATAATTTGAAAATTAATATTCTCTTTAAAGCTAAGTTTTCAAATTGTTGATTGCTAGTATTATAAAATTTTGAATAGCGTTTAAAATATTTAATTGTCCTTAAAGATTTTTAGGGAAACCTCTATTTAATGTCACATTTGTATAATGTAGTCGTCTACATTTGTGACATTCTTTGGGGGAAATTCTAAAAATCTCTTTGCCGTTTTTCAAATGGTAATGTGAGCTAAGAATGCATCTAAAATTCATCTCAAATGAGCTCATTTGGTACAGCAGAATATTCTGAGTTGCCAAGGAATTCAGATTGGTTAGAAATGCCTGTAAGTGTTTGTTTATTCACCATGTACTACTATATAATTATTCTCATTCCTTCTCAGAGGAACCAGCACTATCAAATATGGTGGCAGTGATACAGGACAGGTGGCGCCCCAGCCAGCTCAGCTGAACTGAGCTGTAGGACCCGTCGCCTCCCCGGTGTTGGTGCGGCAGCCAGCAGGGGAACCAGCGGGCTGGAGGTTAGGCCAGAGGAGGGCCTCCCTCCCCTTCCACCCCCAGCCGGAAGCTCTAATAGCCAGAGCGGCCAACAACTGCTGGGGAGACTCTGGCGCCTAGATGCCTCTTTCCCTTTGCACTTATGACTGACCAGGGAACCCCCATTTCCTATGCCTAGGTCAATTTCATGTAAATTTCCTAGGTCTCAATTCCAGGGATGGACTATGTCCATTCATTAATACATTCATTCACCTTGCCCCAGCGGAAGGGACTTCAATTCCTGGCCTCATATACAAGGAACCCATTCACCTATATATACCCCTAGACAAAGAGCCCAGAGACAGAGAGGAGAGAGAGAGAGAGCTTCCCCCTACCCCCACCCCATTTGGTTTTTTACTCTCTGCCAGAAGCTTTGGTGTTTTTGTATTCTTTTCTTTTCTGTAAATAAATCCTGTCTTACCACTGATCTGTGGTCGGTGGATTCATTCTTCAAATTACCAAGACCAAGAACCCACTGAAGACGAAATTCTGATACCAGCAGTAAGCCCCTGTGTCCAAGAGCCTGCTGTGTGTTATTCTTTTAAAGTTTGTCTGGAAAAAGCCACTACATCCCCATGAGATTCTCAACAGACCTCAGTTGTGCCATGAGGCTTGCAGAATTAATCTGTTGAGGTGATATTTGAGCCAGAGGAGCCAGGTCCTCCCACTGGTGTCCATTCCCTCCTCTCTCGTTCTGTTTAGTGAATCATCAACTCGTAATCATTAACTGTCACTAGGAACTCCCAGTCCTAGAAAGCAGGGGAGTTTCAATACCAGCAAATGTCAGCTTATGCTACCCACCCTGGCTGTGTGGCACTGGAAGCTCAAACAATCACTTTTCCAGTCACAGGGCTTCTTAAGTTATTTTTAAGAGCAAGAGAAGTTTCACCAAATTTTCACCTCTCTTTGTAGGTGAGGGCAATGCATTTGGTAAAATACATGAGATAAAATCACCAACAGTTCTCTGTGTAAAAGGCTCCACCAGCCTTACTTATTAAACTCTTAGGAAAACCATATGAGTAGGTATTATTATTAGTATTTCCATTTTCCGTGGGAAGAAACTGAAGCTTAGCAAGGTGAAACACTTTGTTAAAAGCACATAGTCGGGTACTGTTATCAACGGGGCTTTGGTGATATGTGGACATCTCAAGATAAAAAGTATTACAGATTAAGTTTGTAGTAAATTGCATTATTTCTCAAAAACCTGGTATTAATTTTTTTGTCAATTTTTTGTCAAGTCTGGCCTGGAGAAAGCTTCCTAACTTATATCACTCGTTAGTTGGTATCAAAGCGCCTAAAAGTATCAAATTACCTCTCTCTTTACTTTCCATATATGAAGAAATACATAACATGACAACTTTAACTATTGGGGATTAGGAACACATGGACTTGCTGGCTTATTTGACTTGACCTTACATTATGAGATAAATAAACACCTTTTTCCTAGTAGCAAAACATAAGGTCTTAAAATCTACTACGCTCTAACCAGTGTGACCCAAATGGAGGCCTTGCCAAGTGTAGGGGAAGCAGCTGAGAACCTGCTACCAGTATAGCGGTGGCTGCTGTGCCATCTGCCTTGTATTTTTGCAGTCAGTAATTATAATAGTTACAGCCACAGCAATAATGAAATGCTACATTTAACCTTGTACAAGGAATTCGACTAAGTTTTACCAACATTACTTACTTCTTAGAAACACCTTATGAATACTAATTATTATTCTTATTTCCATTTCACAAGGAAGAAACTGAAGCTAAGGAAGGTTAAATAACTTGTCCAAGGTCACAAAGACAGGGGCCAGCAGAGTGGGATTTGCACCCTAGCTTGAATTGCTTTGGAGCTTTAGTTGCAATCACTATGCTAAAATGGAAGTGTGATTTTCAAGAGAAATATTGCAATAATAAGCTTATTGTTACAGGGCGGGTGACACCCCAGGCAGCTCAGAAGAGCTGAGAGGAGGATCTGCCGTCTGGCCCTGGGGATGTTGGCATCACCCCTCTTCCCCCCCTCCCCGTCCTCCCTCTTCCTCCCCCCCACCCCCACCCGTCCCCATCCTCCTTCTTCCCCTCCACCCCTGTCCCCGACCTCCCACAGCCGCAGGAGTCTCCAGAGGCTGAGAAGCAAGACAAATGCTGGGTGAGGGGGACACCTCCACGTTGCTAGCTCAGGGAGATCTGCGGTGTCTCCGCTCCCCCTTCCCCTTGCGTTTGTGGCTGTACAGGGATCCCCACAGTTTTCCAGGCCTGGTCAATTTCATGTAAGTTTCCTAGGCCTGGGAACCCAAGCGTTTGTATCCATTAATTTGTTGGTCTGTATATTTTATATACCCCTAGAAAAAGACCCCATAGAGATATTTTTCGGACTTGAGTTTTTCCTTCTGCTAGAAGCTCTGGTGTTGTCTCTGTACTCTTTTCTGTAAAATAAATCTTGTCTTACCACTTATTTGTGGTACGTGGATTCATCTTGGAATCTCCCGAGACCAAGGACCCACTGAAGAAGAAATTCCAGTATCATTATGGTGGCTATAGCTAAATTGCATGGGGCTATGCTAGAACGTGTTTTTTCCTTAAGTAAAAGTTATGATGGATGTTTTGAGGCAAAGTAGAAGTCATTTTGATACTGGAATTTCTTCTTCAGTTGGTCCTTGGTTTCAGGGACTGGGAGAATGAATCCACGGACTACAGATCAGTTGTAAGACAGGATTTATTTTACAGAAAAAAAAATACTGAAAAAGCACCAGAGCTTCCTGCAGAGGGAAAAAACTCAGGTCAGAAGAAAAACTCTCCTCTGGGTCCTTGTCTAGGGCTGTATACATATAGCCCAACAACTGAATGGATACAATCCCTTCCAGTCCTAGGCCTAGGAAACTTACATGAAATTGACCAGGCCTGGGAAAAGGGATCTGGTTTAGCTGCAAGTGCAAAGGGATGGAGACAGAGGCTGGGGCTGAGACCCCATGGAGCTCCCAGAGCTAGAAACCTGGAGTTGTCCCCCGAAACAGTCATCTGGCCCCTCTGGCCACTGGAGCCTCCTGCAGCACCCCTCCCCACCAACACACACATGATTCCAAGGCCAGCTGCTGCACCAACACCCCCAGGGCAGAGATGGCAAGCTGGCTGGGGTACCACCTGCCCTGTATCGATTTGATCAATTCACAAATATCTCAGTTTTTCTCTCCTTTTATGCAGAAGGGTTTACCTTTCCTTATCTTAGAATTATTTTGGCCGTGTATCTTACTTTGATCATAAATTATAAGTGAAAGTGAGAGAAGCTTTTAAAAGCCAATACATGAATTTTATGCTTTCTAGCCATGATGGAGTAGTAGGGATTATGTTCACTTCTTGCTCATAAGCAAATAGAAAGCTGTATAAAATACATAAAGCGCGGTTTTTCAGCTTTTGGACAATAAGCATCACAGAACAGCATCCCCAAGAGAGGAGAATGAAATGAAAGGTGCCCTGTGAATGTCCCAGAGATAACTTGGAGAGAACACAGCAGAGAGGGGAGGAACAGGAACAGAGTCTAATTGTCTGACTACAAGAAACATTCAAGGAAGTCCCTTGGGCAGAATAAAAATGATACCTGATGGAAAGAAATGAAGAGTACCAGAAATGGTAAATAGGAAAATATAAATAAAAATACTTTTATTGTAAAAATCTTTTTTTTTTTTGCAGTTTTTGGCCAGGGCTGGGTTTGAACCTGCTACTCCATTGAGCCACAGGCGGTGCCCAATTGTAAATTCTTTTTAAAGGATAATTGATTATTTAAGACAATAATAATAATATATTATGAATTTATAACAGGTAAAATATTGATATATGACAATGATAGCACAAAAGGCAGGGGTGGGAACAGGAAAATAAAGTATATGCTCTTGAGGTTTTCATGCCATATATTGAAGTTAGACTATGTGTGACATAAACCTTGAAGCAACTATTTAAAGAATAGCTAATAGGCCAATAAAGAAGAGAAGATGAAATTATTAACAACATAATTAATCCAAAAAACTGTGGGAAAAGAAGAAAAAAGGATCAAAGAACTGATAGTGATACAGGACAGATGGCACTCCATAGCTCTGCTGAGCTGGGGGACCTGCCACCTCCACTTTGGTGGTGTTGGTGCCAAGGCAGCTGGCTGAGGAACCATCGGGCTGGACCATAGGCAAGGGGCGGGGGCCTCCGACCCCCACCAGAGGCTCCAGTGGCCAAATGGGCCGTACAACTGCTGGGGAGACACTGGTGCCTTGATGTCTCCTTCCCTTTGCACTTATGACTGAATATTGGAACCCCCATTTCCTATGTCTAGGTCAATTTCATGTAAGTTTCCTAGACCTCAATTCCGTGAATGGACTATGTCCATTCATTAATACATTCATTTACCTTGCCCCTGCGGAAGGGACTGTGTACATTCATTTCCTGGCCAAGGAACCCATACACCTATATAGACCCTGAGACCGGGAGAGAAACGGAGAGAGATTTTCTCTTCTGACTTGAGTTTTCTCTCTCTACCAGAAGCTTTAGTGTTTTTGTATTTTTTGTTTGTTTGTTTTTTTGAGACAGAGCCTCAAGCTGTCACCCTGGATAGTGTGCCATGGTGTCACAGCTCACAGCAACCTCCAATTCCTGGGCTCAAGTGTGTCTCCTGCCTCCACCTCCCAAGTAGCTGGGATTACAGGCACCCGCCACAACGCCCCGCCATTTTTTTTTTTTTGGTTGCAGCCATCATTGTTGTTTGTTGGGCGGGGCTGGATTCGAACCCACAAGCTCAGGTGTACGTGGCTGGCGCTTTAGCTCGCTGAGCCACAGGCGCTGAGCCTGTATTCTTTTTTGTAAATAAATTCTGTCTTACCACTGATCTGTGGTTCACAGATTTATTCTTCAAATCACCGAGACCAAGAACCTGAAATTCTGGTATCAATAGGACGAAAACAAACAAAAAAAGCCACATAAAAAATTGGTAGACTTAAATGTAACTTTGAGAAACCCATTAAATGTAAATGGCCTGTAAATAGTCCAGTAAAAAAGCAGAAACTGTCATAATGGATAAAAAAGCTAAATCTAACTATATGCTGCTTATTTTAAAAATAAATACAGCCATCAGTTAAAGTAAAAAGATGGAAAATGATACATCCTGCGAACATAATCAAAAGAAAGCTAGAAGGGCTATATTAACATTGCATTGTTTTAAAATGTAGCTTTTATTATCATTCTGTGTGGTAAGGCTAACCAGTTAGGAGATGATTGTCATTGAAAAGATAGTTTGCTACAGTTCCCAAGAGGAGATGCTTGCACACTGTGAAGAGCCCCAGGGGAAGCTGCAGGGTGGTCCAGGGGCAGAAGGAGTGGGGGGTGGGGGGGAATCTGGGCAAGAGCCTTTTTGTGAAAGGCAAGGCAAGGCAGTGTAAACAGACTTGAGATTGGCCAGTTTGAATAATTTCAGTGTGTTTTGGGATAAAAGGATTGTCTACAGTTGTCTGGTACTTGACACTGAAGTGGCCAGGTCAGGATAGTGGCTGGGCTTGTGAAGCCCAATAGAGGAGGTAGCTGGTGGTAGTGGCTGCAGTCTGGTTGCTTTGCATTTGAAGGGCACATTCTGGCATGAGTGCTACCTTTAGGAATTGGCTAGCCCTGGGAAGGGCAAGCTGTCCAGCGTCTGCAAAGCCTAGATGTCAAAGCATCAGAAACACAGAAAATTAAAAGCAATGATTAATATATACATTAACATGGTAATATATTAATGAATATATTCCTGAGCAAAGAATATTAAAGAGATCCTGGGGGCCATGTCATGTTGATAAATGGGTCAATTTATTAAGAGGACATAATATTCTAAATATCTACTTAACAGTTTCAAAGCAGTAATTGATTGAACTGATAGGGGTAGACATATCTACAATTTAAGGTGGATATTTGGACACCTCTATTGTAATAATTAATAGAAGAAGACGAAGTCACTAAGGACATAGAATTCTTAAACAATGCCAGCCAAATTTAGTTAACATTTATAGGACATTTTAACTGATAGCAGAATACACATTATTTTCAAGTGCTCATTGGCGATTTACAAAAATAGACCACATTTTGGTTCCTAAAATAAGTCTCAATAAATCTAAAAAATTGAAGTCATTCAAAGCATATCCTTTCACTTTAATAAAATTTTATTGAAGTCAATAAAAGATATTTGGAAAATCCCTAAATATTTTTTTTTTTTTTTTGAGTCAGAGCCTCAAGCTCTCACCCTGGATAGAGTGCTGTGTCATCATAGCTCACTGCAACTCTAATTCCTGGGCTCAAGCGAGTCTCTTGCCTCTGCCTCCCAAGTAGCTGGGACTATAGGTGGCCGCCACAACGCTTGGCCATTTTTTTTTTGGTTGCAGCCTTCATTGTTGTTTGGCGGGCCCGGGCTGGATTCGAACCGCCAGCTCAGGTGTACGTGGCTGGAGCCTTAGCCTGTTGAGCCACAGGTGCCGAGCTGAAAATCCCTAAATATTTGAACATGAACCACAGACACGCACAATGGCTCATACCTATAATCCTAGCACTTTGGGACTCTTAGGGGGGAGGATCATTTGAGGCCAGGATTTTGACATTAGTCTGAGCAAGAGTGAGACCCCATCTCTACAAAATATAGGCAAACCTTCCAGATGTGGTCCTAGTTACTCAGGAAGCTGAGTCATGAAAATTGCTTGAGCCCAACAGCTTGAGGTTGCAGTGAACTCTGATGATGCCACTACACTCTAACCGTCCTATCAGAGTAACATCCTGTTTAAAAAAAAAATAAAATCAAGGTTGGCGTCTGTAGCTCAGTGGCTAGGGCACCAGCCACATACACTGGGGCTGGTGGGTTTGAACCTAGCCCAGGGCCTGCCAAACAACGACAACTACAAAAAAAAAAAAAAAATATATATATATATATATATGTATATGTATATGTATATATGCAGTGCCTATAGCTCAAAAGGAGTGGGAGGTCAGCCCTGGCCAAAAACTGCAAAAAAACAAAATTAAAAAAAAAAAAATAGCCGGGCGTTGTGGTGGACGCCTATAGTCCCAGGTATTTGGGAGGCTGAGGCAAGAGAATCGCTTAAGCCCAAGAGTTGGCGGTTATTGTGAACTGTGATGCCACAGTACTCTCTGAGGGCGACAAAGTGAGATCTGTCTCAATGACAAAAAATAAAATAAATAAATAAAATAAAAAATAAAATCAACGATCCAAAAGGAAAATATCTTGAGCTGAATAATAGCGTATCAAAATTTGAGAGATGTTGCTAAAAAATGTGATAAGAAGGAAATTTATACATGTAGCATTAAAAACCATCTTAGAAAAGAAAATGATTTAAAATCAATGACCTAAGCTTTCACTTAAGATTATACCCCAACTAAGCGGGTAGAAGAAAGTGAGAGCCAAAATCAATGAAAGAGAAAACAGAAGATGAAAATGAAAAAATTAATGACATGGTGCAGCATGGGGAAAAGGGAGAGCAGACAGAGAGAGAAGGAGGGTGGGGATGAGGGAAAGAAAACAAAAAAAGGAAAGAAAATAGTGACTAATTCTCACATAAGTTGGATTGAATTTTGACCAAAGTACATTAGTTAGGGCAGCACCTGTGGCTCAAAGGAGTGGGGCGCCGACCCCATATGCTGGAGGTGGTGAGTTCAGACCCAGCTCTGGCCAAAAAAAAAAAAACAAAAAACCCCTGCAAAGTACATTACTTAAACATCAGTTTTTAATTCAGCTGTTTAATATGTTGTTTAGGATATTGCATCCTCATTTATAAGTGAAATATGTTTGTAATTTCCCCTTTATAATAATATATTTTCTCCAATTTTAATACCAGGTATATCCAGATTGAGTTGAATGATTTTGAAGTATTTCTTCTTTTTCTATTGTCTATAAGATTTGACATGATCTGTTTTTTGAAATTATCTTTTACTTTTATTTATAAATATTAGTTGTCTATTTTTTGAGACTTTGGGAAAAAAAAAGTTAATTGATGACTCCATAACTGAGCCTCAGAGTCAAAGCATTCTGTAATAGACATACTCTTATCTGAAAGGGTGAATGTTACTTTCTTTGCATTATTATTATTATTATTATTATTCTTGCTTAAAATTTCAATGTAGCAATCGTCTGATTTCTTTTCTGAATGTATTTATCTTCATTCATTCTTGATGAGGTTTTTGTTTCTAGTCCTTATCTTTCTTTTGGAGAGACAGAGTCTCACTTTATCACCCTCAGTAGAGTGCTGTGGCATCACACAGCTCACAGCAACCTCCAACTCCTGGGCTTAGGCAATTCTCTTGCCTCAGCCTCCCAAGTAGTTAGGACTACAGGCGCCCGCCACAACACCTGGCTAGTTTTTTGTTTTTTGCAGTTCAGCTGAGGCCGGGTTTGAACCTGCCACCTTTGGTATATGGGGCCAGCGCCCTACTCGATGAGCCATAGATGCCGCCTTCTAGTCCTTATCTTAAACATTGTTATCGTTATTAAATTTTAAGACTTTTTAATTCTGTGAAGGCAAAAAGTGGAAACCTAATAAACACGTGTATATGTAAAAAATAAAAAAAAGAAAAAAGAAAACGAAATAGGGAATCATTAACGTCTTAAAAACAATTTATAAAACTTTTAATCACACTGATAAATCTATAGACTCAATTCATATTAAAGTTTCTCTTAACCCCCGGTGAAGGTATATTCTTTATTTTGAAGTCTATTTTGTTTACTATTAATATATCTACAACAACTTTCTTTTGGCTAGTGTTTGGTGAGTTTTCCCCCATTTTTTGACTTTTCTCAACATGGTTAGATTTAAATCTACTGTCTTCCTATTTTTGTTCTATTTGTCCCATATGTTCTAAGTTTTACCTTTTTTTCTAGTTTTTGGCCTTTTTTTGACTAACAGAACATTTTTATTCTATTTTAAATTTGCTACTATTAAATTTATTTCTATTTAATTTTTTTCAAAAAATAATTGAAATCTCATAGCGCTTGCTTTAGAGTCCATGATTTCCATCATGAATTTATCACAATATGTTTTTAAATAACACCATTTCACTTTATGTGAGAACCTTACAAAAGAATAATTTTATTCTTTGTGCTATTGGAACACATTGTTACCTTTTGTGATCCACAAAATTATTTTCAAAAATAAGAAAATTATTCTATACAGTAGAACCTCTGTAGCTAACCATCTCCCTACACTGACCACCTTCTTAAGTTGACCTAATTCTCATAGACCAGACGTACACCACATGTATGTGTCAGTACAGCAGGCCTAGTTCTTCATGCTGACCACCTCTGTATGTTGACCAGTTTGTTACAGTTCTTTGGGTGGTCAACTTAGAGAGATTCTACTGTATGTATGCATGTATTTATAGTATTTCTGGCATTTTTATTTTAGTTTTTGAAGATTCAGGTTTCTGTCTGCTATCATAACGCCTTCTATATGAGGAAATTTCTTTAACATTTCTTTCTTTTTTTTTTTTGAGACAGAGCCTCAAGCTGTTGCCCTAGGTAGAGTGCTGTGGCATCACAGCTCACAGCAACCTCCAACTCCTGGGCTCAAGAGAGTCTCCTGCCTCCGCCTCCCAAGTAGTTGGGACTACAGGCACCCACCACAATGCCCGGCTATTTTTTGGTTGCAGCCATCATAGTTGTTTGGCAGGCCCAGGCTGGATTCGAACCAGCCAGTTTAGGTGTTTGTGGCTGGTACCTTAGCCGCTTGAGCCACAGGCACCGAGCTCCTTCAACATTTCTTGTAGCAGCTTGGCTTGCAACAAAAATTCTCAGCTCTTTTTTTGTCTGCAATCTTTGTATTTATTGTTAAAAGGTATTTTCCCCTAGATATAGAATTCAGTAGAGTATCCCCCCCACAATAAATTTGAAACACATCATGTTATTGTCTTCTGATTTACATAGTTCCTGACAAGAAGTATTCTGTAATTTTTGTCTTACTTTCTCTGTAAGTTATACCTCCTTCACCCTACCCTGTTTCCATTCCTGGCTTCTTTCAAGATTCTGTCTTAATCTTTGATTTTAGTAGTTTGTCTGTGATGTGTCTGGGTGTGACTTCCTTTGATATTTATGCTTTTCAGAGATTCCCTGGGTTTCTTGGATCTGTGGAATTTTGTCCTTTGTTTAATTCTCAGAAATGATCTCTTTACATATTTCTTCTGCTCCTTTTTCTATCTTTTCTCCTTCTTATAATCTCATTAACATTTATTTAGTTTTTTGATATTGCTATATAGCACTCAGTAGTGCTTCTTTTTTTTTTTTTTTTTAACTTTTGGCTATTTGCAGTCTAGTACAAATAATATAGCTTGATCTAAATTAAAAGTTGTCAATTTCTTTCTCAGCTCTGTTTAGCCTACTGATAAGCCCCAATAGGGAAGTCCTCATTGCTAATATAGTATATGTGTGTCTGTGTGTTTATTTTGAATATGTCTATTTAATTCTTTAAAAAATAGTCTCTATGTCTTTGCTGAACTCCCTTGCCTAGTCATTGCTGTTCGGCGGGCCCAGGCTGGATTCAAACCCTTCAGCTCAGGCGTATGTAGCTGGCACCTTAGCCGTTTGAGCCACAGGTGCCAATCCTATGGCTTTGTTTTTATTACTAAGAATAGCCTTGGCTATATGGGTTTTTTTCTGGTTCCATCAAAATGAAGTACTATTTTTTCTAGTTATTCAAAATATGATGTTGGCATTAATAGGGTTTGAATTTAATCTATAGATTGCTTTGGGTAGAATAGACATTTTTTTTTTTGTATGAAGACATTTGTATTCTGCATTTAGTAAGTTCCGCCTGTACCCCTCTAAGATGCACCATAGGCGTGTCCCCACCAATCACCCTCCATCCACCCCAACCTCTCCCCTCCCCTCCCTTCCCATATTCTTGTGTTATAGTTGGGTTATAGCCTTCATATGAAACCTTTAAATTAGCTTCATAGTAGTGCTGAGTACATTGGATATTTTTTCTTCCATTCTTGAGATGCTTTGCTAAGAAGAATATGTTCCAACTCCAGCCATGTAAACACGAAAGAGGTAAAGTCTCCATCTTTCTTTAAGGCTGCATAATATTCCATGGTGTACATGTACCAAAGTTTATTAATCCATTCATGGGTCGATGGGCACTTGGGCTTCTTCCATGACTTAGCAATTACGAATTGGGCTGCAACAAACATTCTGGTACAGATGTCTTTGTTGTAGTGTGATTTTTGGTTTTCTGGGTATATACCTAGTAAAGGAATTATAGGGTCAAATGGAAGGTCTATTTTTAGATCTCTAAGTAATCTCCAAACATCCTTCCAAAAGGAACGTAGTAGTGTGCATTCCCACCAGCAG
>CAUYON010104844.1:0-29415 GCA_963573935.1 Arctocebus calabarensis | reverse complement strand
GCCGTCGCCCTGGATAGAGTGCTGTGGCATCACAGCTCACAGCAACCTCCAATTCCTGGGCTCAAGCCAGTCTCCTGCCTCTGCCTCCCAAGTAGCTGGGACTACAGGCGCCCGCCACAACACCCGGCCATTTTTTGGTTGCAGCCGTCATTTTTGTTTGGCGGGTCCAGGCTGGATTCGAACCCGCCAGCTCAGGTATATGTGGCTGGCACCTTAGCCCATTGAGCCACAGACACCGAGCCAGAATATGGGATTTTTTTTTTTTTTGTAGGCCCTGGGTAGAGTGCTGTGGCATCATAGAGCTCACAGCAACCTCCAACTCCTGGGCTTAAGCAATTCTCTTCTCTCAGCCTCCTGAGTAGCTGGGAATACAGGCGCCTGCCACAACGCCCGGCTATTTTTCTGTTTTGCAGTTCGGCTGAGGCCAGGTTGGAACCTGCCACTTTTGGTATATGGGGCCCTACTCGATGAGCCACAGGTGCCACCCGAATATGGGATTTTTGATTAGGAACCTTCAACCTGGCCGGGCACAGTGACTCATGCCTGTAATCCTAGCACTCTGGGAGGCTGAGGTGGGCAGATCACTTGAGCACTGGCGTTCAAGACCAGCCTGAGCAAGAGGGAGACCTCATCTCTAAAAATAGGCGGGTGTTGGTGGTGGGTGCCTATAGTTCCAGCTACTTGGAAGGCTGAGGCAGGAGAATCACTTGAGTGCAAGAGTTTAAGGTTGCTGTGAGCTATGATGTCACAGCACTCAACCCAGGGTGACTGAGTGAGACTCTGTCTCCAAAAAGAGGAAAAAAAAGGAACCTTCAACCTGTGTTCACATTTTGAAAGAGATAATTCCTTCATAGGGCAAGTTGGCCTGTATATTACATGATATTTAATAGCATCCTGACCTCCACCTAGGAGGTGAGTGGTGTAAGATGGGACAAGACGCAGAGGTGGAAGACAGTGATATTGATGATATTAACACTGTGGAGGCCTAGGCTGTGACTAGCAAACTCCTTCACTCCTTGTAACAACAATATATGTTTCCAGATATTGCTAAATGTCCATGGAGGGCAAAATTAGCCCTAGTGAAACTGCCTTTTTTTTTTTTTTTTTCTTTGGTGATAGAGTCTAATTATGTCTCCCTTGGTAGACTGCCGTGGAGTTGTCACAGCTCACAGAAACCTCCAACTCTTGTGCTTAAGCGATTCTCTTTTTTTTTTTTTCTTTTGAGACAGAGCCTCAAGCTGTCACCCTGGATAGAGTGCTGTGGCATCACAGCTCACAGCAACCTCCAACTCCTGGGCTCAAGCAAGTCTCCTGCCTCTGCCTCCCAAGTAGCTGGGGCTACAGGTGCCCACCACAGGGCCCGGCCATTTTTTGGCTGCAGCTGTCAGTGTTGTTTGGCGGGCCCGGGCTGGATTCGAACCTGACAGCTCAAGTACACGTGGCAGGCGCCTTAGCCCATTGAGCCACAGGCGCCGAGCCTTAAGCGATTCTCTTGCTTCAGCCTCCCAAGTAGCTGGGACTACAAGTGTCCACCACAATGTCCGGTTATTTTGTTATGGTAGCTGTCATTGTTGTTTAGCTGGCCCTGGGCCGGATTTGAACCTGCCAGCCTGGGCGTATATGGCCAGCACCCTACCCAGTTAACTATGGGTGCCACTGAAAACTACTTTTTTAAAACTGCCCTAAAGAACTGCAATGTAGATATTTTCTTTCATGCCTGTCTTTGTTTCTAGTCTGTGAAATCCTTAAGGGCCCAGGTAGCTTCTTCTTCATCTTACTGTAACTAGTGTCTGATTCTGACTGGGAACTTCATAGGAAGAACTCTGGAAGGCCAGGTGAGCTTTGGCAGATCTTCACAGAACTTTTAAGAAATCTAAGATTGAGCTTTTTTTCAGCCGGGGACACCATCTTCCAGTAATTCACCAAAATGACAAACACAAAGGGAAAGAGGAGAGGCACCCGTTACATGTTCTCTTAGAAACTCTCGTAGGCCTTTGAGTTGTTCCTTTGGCCACATACATGTGAATCTAAAAGAAAGGTGATATTGGGGCGGCACCTGTGGCTCAGTGAGTAGGGCGCTGGCCCCATATGCCAGAGGTGGCAGGTTCAAACCCAGCCCCAGCCAAAAGGAAAAAAAAAATGAAAAAAAAAAATTAAAAAAAAAAAAAAGAGGCTTGGCACCTGTGGCTCAATGGGCTAAGGCGCCAGCCATGTACACCTAAGTTGGCGGGTTTGAATCCAGCCCAGGCCCGCCAAACAACAATGATGGCTGTAACCAAAAAAAAAAAAAAAAAAAAAAAAATGGCCGGGCGTTAGTCCCAGCTACGTGGGAGGCGGAGGCAAGAGACTCTCTTGAGCCCAGGAATTAGAGGTTGCTATGAGCTATGATGCCACGGCACTCTATCCAGGTGACAGCTTGCTCAAAAAAAAAGAAAGGTGATATTGTAGACATCAAGGGAATGGGTACTGTTCAAAAAGGCATGCCACACACAAGTCACCATGGCAAAACTGGAAGAGTCTACAATGCTTCTCAGCATGCTGTTGTCATTGTTGTAAACAAAAAAGTTAAGGGCAAGATTCTTGCCAAGAGGATTAATGTTCATATTGAGTATATTAAGCACTCTATGAGCCGAGATAGCTTCCTGAAATGTGTGAAGGAAAATGATGAGAAAAAGAAGGAAGCCAAAGAGAAAGGTACCTGGGTTCAACTGAAGCGCCAGCCTGCTCCACCCAGAGAAGCCCACTTTGTGAGAACCAGTGGAAAGGAGCCTGAGCTCCTGGAACCCCTTCCCTATGAATTCATGGCATAATAAGCAGATAACAAAGCACACAGGAGTACCAGTGGACCCATGTTTTTACGTGCAAGAACCTATTTATTCCCCGTGAGCTCATGACAAATAGGTGTACAGCATAGCACACAGGATAACCAATAGACCCCATGTAACAGTGATACAGGTGCTGGAACCTATTTCCCATGAATTCAAAAGTCAGTCAACACTTTGTCACATTCAATGGCAAGTTGCCTCGCGCCCCCCACCCCCCCACCGAGCTACTGGAATCTCTTCCCTATGAATTCATGGCACGGTAGATAAACATAATAGCCTACTGCTACTGTAAAAATGCTTCTTGTTCATTCAGAAAAAAAAAAAGGGTTACGATGAGCCAGGCATGGTGGTTCATGCCTGTAATCCTAGCACTCTGGGAGGATTACAAATCCAAAGTACAAAGTACAAAGTGGGAGGATCGCTTGAGCTCAGGGGTTCAATACCAGTCTCAGCAAGAGTGAGACCCCCATTTCTACAGAAAATAGAAAAATTATCCAGGTGTTGTGGTGAGTGCTTATACTCCCAGCTACTTGGAAGGCTGAGGCAATGAGGATCGCTTGAATCCAGGAGTTTGAGGATGCTGTGAGCTAGGTTAATGCCACAGCACTCTAGCCTGGGCAACAGAGTGAGAATGTCTTAACCACAAAAAAGGTTAAAATGGCAAAGTATATGTTATAAATATTTTACCACAATAAAAACAAAACCAGAACACAATGCCATGTGTTGTTAAGAGAGGCAAGCCCTGGCTGGGCGCCTATGCACAGTGGTTATAGCGCCAGCCACATATACCCAGGCTGGTGGGTTTGAACCCGGCCCACGTCAGCTAAACAACGACAACTGCAACAAAATAATAGCCGGGCGTTGTAGCTGGTGCCCAGATACTCAGGAGGCTGAGGCAAGAGAATCACTTAAGCCCAAGAGTTGGAGGTTGCTGTGAGCTGTGATCCCACAGCACTCTTAATGAGGGTGACATAGTGAGACTGTCTCAAAAAAACAAAAAACAAGAGAAGCAAGCCCAGTCATCTCTGGTGGCAGAGGAGGGTCCTCAGCACCAGGACAATGAGACCCCTCTTACCAGACACGTGGAGACAGCCAGGTTTAGACATGGGAATGGAAAGGGGTCAGGAGAGAACATCAGTCCATCACGTCACCATCACGGATCTCTAGGAGTTTTCCCATCTTTATGTCAATTGTAAAGCCTAGGATCTGCAGCAACTGGGAACAGAGCCTGGGCTGGGGATGTGCAAGGAGGTATGGAGGAAAGAAGGGGAGCAGCCTGAGCTTTTCCGGGAAGGGGGAGCAGCAGCATCCCAAGCCCCGGCCTCCTGGCGGTCTGCCTGGCCTGCCTCTCACAATGAACCTGTTACTTTAATAACCTTAGTGCGCAAGCCCCACCACAGTGGGTGAGATCCCCAACTACTTGTGTAATTCAGAAGATAATCTGGAACGAGAGACCAACCTACCCAGCACGCATGTGAGGGTGTGCCCATGCACTCCAGCAAGATAAAAGGAAGTGGTTCTTCAGTAATGAATCCTGAACTCTGGGCCAGAGTCAAAAGTGAAAAAACAAGCAAGCACAAGCCAATGAACACAGGCTTCCAAAAGGCTACGCCAGCCAGCTTCAAAGCTGTTAAGGCACCATTTGTTTCCTAGGAACCTGCAGGAGACACAGACAGATGACACGACCCAAGTCAGATCCTTCACCACCCCCAAGTGGAAAGCAGGGCCCAGCGGCGCTGACACAGCAAAGAGAAAAGACAAAGGTACTGTAACTTGTAAAATTCAGGTCTGTTTTCTTATCTGTGTACAAGCGTCAAATTTCCCTTAGTTCAGCTGAATCTCTCCACCTGCCACACCTCCCCTACACTTTCCTAAAATGTCACAAGAATAAGAACAAAGGAAAAATAAGAACACTGTGACATGGGCCTGAACAATCTTGAAAGGCTGTAGGTGATTCCAGTGACACAATGCTTGGATGCATAAAACCGTGCAGGAACGAAACTATCATGTAAACAAGAGGACCCAAAGGCAGGTGCACTCAGACACCCCTCAGCAGAGTCCAAAGTCAGCTTGTCCACTTCAGGAAGTTCTCCTCCACTGAGCTCCCTCAGCAAACCCCCAGCCAACTGCTTACCCCCATTAAACTTGCAAGAGGCTCCGCTGAACAGCTGTGGCCAACTCCTGCCACCAAGGACTTGGGGCCCTGAGCCATCTGCTGCCCCCAGGCCAGCCCTGGCCTCCTGCTGGGCTCCCCAGGCTCACATTCCACCTCTTTTGCGAGGATCAGGCAGGAGCAAGACAGGAGGGCCAGGGAGAGGCCTCAGTAAGGCTCAAGTTTCCATTTTTCAAACGTCAGCCAAGGCACCCATGGACAGTCTTGTTTCCGATCAGGGCTACAAGTGCTCCACAGACTGCAGAGAACCACAGAAAATCCCCTGTCCATAAAAACATCCCGGAGACTGAGGACACAGACTGGACAAGAAGTCTGTTGGCCCAGTCTGACTCTGAACCATGTGCTCCAACTCTGTATGTTCTCTCCCTCCTGGTTTTCCTTCTGCCTCCCTGACTTTCCTTCTTAAGTCTCTTTCATGGGCTCTTTATACCCAGCTAGACCAAAAAAATATTTTTCTGCTCTCAACTTCTTCAACAGCCACACAGCCCACTAAACACTCAGAGCTCTAAATTTGCATTTCCAGCACAGATTCCTCTGCAAGCTCCAGACTCTAAATACGCTGTCCTGCCACCCACAGGCACCTCAAATTCAACATGTCCAAATCTGAACTCACCTTTCCCCCTAAGTCTGATCCCCCCTTAAGTCTGTGGCATAACTATGCAAACCACCCGTATGCAGCCACATCCCCCTCCTTTAGCTCTCCCCAGCTACTCAGTCCCCCTGGGGTGGTGATGATCACACACCTCCCCACCTCCCCTCCACCATCTCAGCTCAGGTCTGCAATGATGTATCTCACCTCCCTGCCACTCCTGTTCCTCCAGCCCACCTCTATGGACTCTCACCCAATCCAGACACCGTGTTTGTTCACTCCTTCCTCATCAGCGTCTGCACCTAGTCAGACCCTGAGTCCTCTGCATTGTATCTCCTTGGTAGCTCTTGAAACCATCCCTCAATCCATTCCCACTGCCAGGAACACGGGTTCAAGCATCACCATTACTACGATAGCTCCCAGTGGGCTTTGCAGATTCCACCCTAGCCTCCTCCAATCTGTCCTCTTTCAGCCTGACCTTTAAAGCAGCAGCCCCCAACCTTTTTGGCACCAAGGGCTAGTTTCACTGAAGACAATTTTTCCATGGACTTGGGGGGTGAAGGATGGTTTTGATATGAGTCTGCAAGCAATTGATGCATTATGGTCTCTGTGCAATCAAACCTCTTGCTAATGATAATCCTTATTTATAGCTGCCTCCTAGTGCTAGCATCACCAGCTCAACTCCATCTCACATCAGCAGGCATTAGATTCTCCCTCACATGTGAGGTTCACAGTAGGGTTCATGATCCCATGGGAATCTAATGTTGCTGCTGATCTGACAGGAGGCGGAGCTTAGGCAGTGATGTGAGCGATGGAGAGAGTGGCTGTAAATACAGATGAAGCTTTGCTCACACACTGCCACTCACCTCCTGCTAGGTGACCGGTTCCGAATAGGCTGCTCACAGGTAGAGGTCCACATCCTGGGGCTTGGGGGCCAAAGCTGTAGAGAGCTACCTCTCGAAAGTGTACACTTGACTACATCTTATCTGGGCTGCCCATTGCATTGGGGAAAAGGTCACTTCTCAGCACAGCATTCAAGGACTTAACTAGTCTCACCTGTGACCACCTCTCAAGCATATGTGTGTATCTTGCCTGTGTTGCCTTTGCCGCTGTCCTTTCGAGCCCCATAAGGCTTGGGAGTTTCTTTGCTCTTCTACGTGATCCTGTTCTGTTAGCATCACCACTAATAAGTCAGTGTCATCCATTTTTCTGGACCATATTCCTCTCAGGCTGAAGAGGCAGGAGTTTGGTGGAAAATGGGGAACAGAAAGTGTGGGAGAGACCAGACCTTAGTTTCAGCTGTGTTCTGTTGAGCCAGGACACACCACCATTGTCTGGTCTCGTCCACATTCCACTCTTAGAATTTTCCTGGGAGAAGGGTTTAGACACTAGCACTCTCATTTCCCCTTGAGGGTTTTTCCTGTTGCAATGTCGGATTAATGCAAGAAACAGCCACACACTCTCTCTCTAGTCCCTCTAAGTTGGAATTCTCCTTGTGAATCTGCAAGGTCACTAGCCTGAGATGTCCCTGATGGAGGCTGTAGCTAATGGGTTAGACTAATATTGGTCCAAGGAGCCCAGCATTGATTTGGTTCAACTCTAGATGGTGACAGTTAAAGAGATGCACCAGGGGAGTTGGACACTCTCTCCAAGGAGACAACAAGCATCAGCTCTGCAAACTTAGGGTGTTAGAGGCACAGCCACCCTCACAGTGATGCTCATCTGTAAACGTGAGTACACATAACAAAGGATACATGCCCAGGATGACAGCTTCAAGGCATTTGATGGGCAGGGACTCTCGGGTCATTTCTTTCGCTGTTTCCATTAACCTGTAGGATAAAGCACAACAGAGGATCTCAGGACTGACTTAATCAGTCTGTCTGCCAACAAGCCTATCACCACACCAGGCACCATGAAGGAACGCGGAGGAGGGAACTGGCCACACAGGATGGCAGCAAAGTATACCTGCACTCGGCAACTAAAATCCTAAATTCTCGGCTGGGCACATTATCCTCACGGCCTGTAATCCCAGCACTCTGGGAGGCCGAGGCAGGTGGATTGCCTGAACTCAGGAGTTTGAGATCAGCCTGAGCAAGAACCAGACTCTGTCTCTAAAAATAGCCAGAAGTTGTGGGGGGTGCTGATAGGCCCAGCTGCTTGGGACGCTGAGGCAAGAGACTCATTTGAGCCCAGGAGTTTGAGGTTGCTGTGAGCCATGACACTACAGCACTCCACCAAAGGTGACAAAGGGAGACTTTGTCTCAAAAAAAAAAAAAATCCTAAATTCTCCATTCCCCTTTCCAAGAGTCAGTTGCTGTATCCCACAGCACCTGTCCAATGCTGCAAAGCAAATAGTATGAGCCTCTTCTAACCTGAGAGTTAGTATTCACCGCTGAACTTAGCTGCCTGAGTGCCCACCTCCCACCTGGCCCCGGGCACCCCCCATCTCACCCCATACACACTGGGATATCTGGGCACTGGAAGACAGGGATGGAGGTCAGGACAGGGAGTTGGAAGCTCAGGCTAGGAAAAGGTCATATGGCCCACAGAACATGCACCACTTACCCACTCAGCGGTCTCATTTTCCTAATTTCAAAGAACTGGGTCCCTGTATGATTGTATCTGTGTGAAGCATATAAAGGGAAAGTGACAGCAAACTCCACAGGTTCCGGGAATCTGTCAGGAAGCTATGCATTCTAATCTCTCCATGAGATGAGGGTGTGGAGGCTTTTCAGGAGTGGGCAGTAGCTGGAGGGAGCCAATAGCTTCTAACTCCTCTTTAACCTTGCTGGAATCTAACTTCTAACTTAAGCTTCACCGCTCCCTTCCTTCTATTCTGTATTCTGATTCACTGAATAATATCTTCATTACTAGACTACAAGTTCTTTGAGAGTTGGGACTATTCTTTCATCGTCTTTACATCAACCATAAAACCTGGCAGAAGCCCAACATATGCAAGTTAGAAAATATTAAATGAATGAGAAATGAGCGAATGGACAGGTGGATATATGGATGGATACATGGGTGGATGGATGGATGGAACAATGGAAAGATAGATGGATAGATGGAGGGATGACAAAGGCATTTGCACCTGGCTAAGAAGGGCTGGATCTCCTTTCCTCCCCACTCAGAGAGTGCTCAACCTCTCTGCCATGGGCACACACATCCATCCAGAGAGCTCCGTATAAGTAGGTTCTGAGCTCCATCCCTGGAGATTCTGACGTCAGGCCATGTTCTTAACCTTCAATGCCATTCAGAGTCAACTGAACTAGAAGCTCCAGTGTGAGGGCTGGAAGGTGATTTTAACAAGCATACCAGTTTGAGAGTTACTGTCTTTGGCCACAAGAATAACAATTAGCAATATAGGCTTGCCCAGCTTTTGTTTGGTTTTGTTTTTTTCAGTTTTTGGCCTGGCTGGGTTTGAACCCGCCACCTCTGGCATATGGGGCTGGCGCCCTACTCACTAAGCCACAGGCACCAGCCAAGGCTTGCCCAGCTTTTAAAAGAGTAAAAGAGAAAAATGAAGGGCTAACATTCTCATGGTGAATTAATTTTATTTTACTGAAGATGTTATTCAAGCAGTGAGCTTCTTGTTACACGAAATAAAATTCACTTGGTAAAGTTCAGTTCTATGCCCAAATCTCCCTTGTTCATGTATCTAATTGATACATCTAGTGAATAAAGTGAGAAAAATCTTTAATAAAATAATTAAAACGTTACCTATCCTTTCTCACTTCATCATTAATAAATGAGCCCCCAAAAGGGGGCTGGAGAAAAAAGTCTGTAAACATTCCCTCAGGGTACCATACTCTCTGAGCCCAGAGTCTGCCTCGGAAGACTTCTCCCCCTCAGCTCCAGAGCCAATGCAAAATCAGCACTCCTGCTGGCCGCTGCCCTCAGGCTGTCTGAGGGGAGGGCAGGACTTGTCCTCCCACATCCCCACAGTCAGCTGAGCACAGTCACAGCCAGGACTGACCCCAGTGGCACCTGCGTCCAGAGCAAAGCAGTAGGAAGTCCTAAAAAAGAAAAGTCCAGTAAGAAGGTCAAGGCAGAGTCACACTCTGACTTCCTTGTGTGGTGGCTCCAATGGCCAGGTGACCAAAAGCATGCTCCCGGCAGCCTGTATTTGGTACCTTCCCTTTTCCAGCCCTCTCTGCAGCCAGTGACCAAGGAGACCACTTTGCAGTCATAAAGGATGAGAGAAGAGAAAATTTAAAGCAGATTCTCAAGACAACCATGAAAGCTGAGCTGAGCAGGAGCTGTGAGGTTTACGGTAGTCTGAGCGTGCATATAAAGCACGTGCAAGTCTGCCCCACGTGCATCCCAGCGCTCTGGCCAGAGGAGCCTTGTGGAGAGCAGGTCCTACATAGAAATGGGAGCCACTCTCATTTCTGTCACCTTCTGGAACGTGAGGACAGTCACATCCAGAGAGGGTTAGCTCTTGGGACCCAGGTTCACCCTGGCGGAGTCCCATGCCTCGGGGTGAGCACCAACGCCAGACAGCCTTCGAGGCTGTCAGTCTCCCTCTGGAAGGCCGGAGCTACTTTCTCCTAATACTGACTGGGATTCCACGGGGAAGATGCCAGGCAGGGGAACCGATGAGCCCTGAGGTAGAAACTGAGAGGCTCATCAAATAATCCCCCTGCCCAAAGGAGAAACTGGTGCTATTCCCATCGGGTAGGAACCAGCCTTAGGAGGTAGGTGGTGCTGCTTGGTCCCTTCAGGGAAGACACAAAAATGCACTAGAAGGACTCTTGCCTAGAACACAGAGAGGAGATGCTCTTCTGGAAATGTGGGACATATGTGCAGTGCCCCCTGAAATCCTATTTGCCTCAAGGCTGGGTATGAACAGTCAAACAGAAAGAAACCAGTGTGCTTGGGGCCTTGTAAGGCATGCTGAGTTTTATATCTTTATAAGGGAAGAACAGAGGTTAGCAGAAGCTTGGCCTCCTAGGTAATGTGCTAAAGGCCAGCTCCCATCTGACTCCTGTCCCATACATGGCAGGTGGACCATTTGCTTCTTCTCCTTTGTTCCTAAAATGTTGCTTATGAGGGTCCTCAGAACTGATCTAATCCTGGCTGCAAACAACTTGAAGACATGGGAGAAGAAAAAGATCAAAAGTCTGGCTGGTCTGAACCCAAACTGGACCCACAGAGCTGCTTAGTTCCTCTTCAAGCTCAAGAAGGTGGAGCAGGCTCCCATCCGAGAGCCCCATCCATTCACACAGAACCAAGCAAGGTCGCCAGCCTGGGTCAGCTCGGGAGTCAAAGGCAGCACGAGGGGGTCTCTCTGTAGATCATGAACGGTCAGGGATGAAGGCAGAGAAGTGAGAGAGGAAAAGAAAGGAGCAGAAGAATAGGAGGGGAGAGGGCAAAATAAAGGTAGCAGAGGAAGACAGGAGGAGAGGAGCCAAGAAGATCAAGAGCAAGAGGTGGAGAAAGAGAAGGAAAAAAGAGTGGTGGCCAGAGAAGGACAGGGAAGCAGAGAAAGGAGAAGCCAGAGGGGCTGGAGGTGGCCTCACTGGCCCCCCTGCCCTGCCCACATGCGCCTTGAAGGGAGAAGGGCTGGGGCACCACATGATTCTCTCTCAGTACTCTCTCTAGATTCTTACCTAGGGACCCCCTCCATGCCTGGCCTCACCAACCTTACAGAGCCTCTGATGACCAGCTGGGGACAGATATGCCACAGGGCTGGGGAGCACCATGCCTGTCCCCTGGCTGGGCCTGCTCAGACCTTGGTTGGAAGGATACTGTAGTGTCTTCATGTAATCCTGGATTGCCTGGAGCCAGTCCGGAATTGTCATCGACAGCCTGTAGTTTGGGACCTGGGGTATTGAAGGCTGCAGAGAAATAAAGAAGAGAATCTTTTTATCAAGGAGGTGCTCTTCGGGCCCAGGTCCTGAAACCTCAGAGAGAGGAGCTCCTGAGAGGCCACCCAGGTGTGGACGCCTGTTCACATGGTGCTTCCTCCATGAGGTATCCCCAGAACATTCAGTCCCTCCGTGAATTCTCCCTCTACACACGCGCCACTCTGAGTCACAGTGGTTCTCTACGACCCTCTGGGTATTGGGATTGTGAATATAGTCCACCTCCTCCTGAAAGCCCAAGAGCCTTGTTGAGGCCAAGGACATGGCCTATATATATAGTGTCCCCCATCAAAGCTGGCCTAGCATGGACACAAAGCCGTTCCATTAGTTATTGCATGACACTGTAGGCTGTGTCGCTAATGGTGACCCATTACATGTGCTTGAGGGCACCATTTACACAGAATATGAGGTAAATGGTGCACTGGAGAATTGCAACATGGCGTAACTGCACTGTCTCAACACCATGCTCCCTGCATTGCCCACTGCATTTCTTCCCCTGAGTCCCACCAACGGTGGATCAGGAAACCCTGCACCTGACTTGACTCTGCTCAGACGAGTGTAGCCCCTCTGACTCCCAAGCCACCTTACTCCACTCCCTTCTCTGCAGCACCCCTCGCACCTTCATTTCCTAGTTTGCCTCTCAGTCAACACTCACTGCATGTCTACAATTGAGTGGATGAAGTTCTAATCCCTGCTGGGAAGAGAAAGGGCCAAATGAAGATAGCATTGGAAAGGGGGGCAGGTGTTCCTTCTCAGGAATTTAGAGCTCAGCTCTGAACAGCTCTGCCAAGGAGGCCAAAAGCAAATAGGGGCATTCAATCAAGTCACTCCTGGGAACCAAGGGATGCCAACCAGGGTTTTTCTGTTTGCTTGTTTTTTTGCTTTTTTTTTTTTTGAGACAGAGTCTCACTATGTCACCCTGGGTACAGTGCTGTGGCATCAGAGCTCACAGCAACCTCAAACTGGCCTAAGCAATTCTCTTGCCTCAGCCTCCTGAGTAGCTAAGGCACCTGCCACAACGCCCAGTTATTTTTTGTTGCAGTTGTCATTGTTGTTTAGCTGGCCCGGCTGGGTTCGAACCCGCCAGTCTCAGTGTACCTGGCTGACTCCATAACCACTGTGCTACGAATGCCCAGCCTGCTTGGTTTGTTTTTGGCTTTTGCTCTATTTCCCCGATGTGTTCTCAGTCTTCTGATCTCTGTCTCTCTGGTGGTTGGTGACAAGAACGTCAGCCCCTGTGGGCCAGGGCTCCGGGAGTGCTGCTGCCGGGAAGGAGACAGGAGGCTCCTCCAGGCCTAAGCTGCTTAGGGAGAAGCAGAGAGGACTGGAGGACGGATTAGTCCCATCCTCAGAGAAAACAGGGCAAGGGTGGCCCTGGGGATTTAGTGATCAGCTTGATAGAGGGTGAAGCTGCTGGTGAACAGCCCTGGGGATAGTCCTGGGCAGGCTGGCTGGGCAGCAGAGCCAGACACTGCCTCAGGCTGTTCTTGGCTCTCTGCCTGGCTCTGCAGGCACCGGCCCCACAGGAGCTGAGGACAAACTGCCCCAGGCACGGGCGTTAGGCTCTCCCCACACGTCTACCCCCCCTCCCCTGGTGGCTGAGTTTACTGCAAACACTCCTTGGCATTCTTCTCCTCTTGGGGTCTTTATTCTCCCTTGGCTTTGAAATGCCTTACTTCACAGCAACTGTCCCCTAGCTGAGAGGAAACCAGTCACACTTCCTACATCATAGCCCAGGTGCTCTGTGTGTGTGTGTAAGTGTGAATGCAAACGAGTGTGCGGGCAGGCAGAGCTGTTCTGGGAGCTACATTTTGCTTACTACATATCGACTCAAATAAATCACATGCCTGGGAGGGTCACTTCAAATTCCACTTTGAATATTTGCCCCTGTGACTCACACACAGAAACACACACACGTGCAGCAAGTCAAAATATGAAACTGTATCCTTATGTTTCTTCTTAACACACACTAGGAAGGGTTAAGGTTGTTCTTAGTTTTTTGCAGTAACATCCACTGATATACCAACACCCAGAACTCTGAAAAATGTGACAGGGATTTCCCAAAGTGAGAAAAGAGGTGATGAGAACAAACATGTGTTTAGTATGTCCAAGTTCTAGGTCAGGTATAGAAGGGGTAGGAAGCACAGCAGCCCAGGAAGGGAGGAGGGAAATTATAGTTATTAAGACAGAAGCATTTCTACCAGAAAAGTGGGCACCCCTCTAATAGAAAAGCTGGTAAGGCATGGAGAAATGCCCAGAAGACTCACCAGCCACCTAAAAGATCCCCAGAGGGGTGTCCTGAGGCCTTGAGGCTTGGTTCAGTGTCCATTATGGGGCTGGGCACCAAATTATTTCGATTCCCCCCAAGCCCAGTGGAGCCCAGTGGAGCCCACAAAAGCTGGATGGTGGGGGCGGAGCCAGGCGGCAGTTGGGCCTCAGAATAGGAGCTAAATGGTGCTCAAAGGCTTTTGAAAACAGCTGCAGGGTTGCCTCAGCCTGACTGTGACCACAGCGCAGGAGCTGTGGTCACATTTCCTCCCCAGTGGGGGGACAAATACATACATTCCCCAGGTCCTGGCTGAGGGGATGACAGCCTGGGCTACAGCTTGCCTTGATTTCTGGGAGAGCTGGCTGTGGTCAGCTTCCAGCCCAGGCCTTAGGCTGTTCCCACTGGACATAGACTGGAAACCATGTGGGCTCCTTGGGGTGTAATTAGGTGACACACACTACTAGGTTCAAATTCCTGCTGTGTCACTCACCAGCTGAGGACCCTGGTCAAGCTACATGGCCTGTCCATTTTCTTCCTGACAAAATAGGAATAGTATCACCTGCTGGAACCTTCCAGGCTGGTTGTAAGGATTGCATGACCCAATGTAAAAAGCAGGAAGCCTGGGGCTGGGCACAGGATGCACATTAAATGTAAACTATGTTACTAATGTGTTCTCAAGGGTCTAGACTGGCCAAACCCAGATGTTCTAATTTTTTTGGAAATGGAAAACAGAATCAGCAGTGGCTGAGTCCCTGGACACTCAACTTGGGAGCTTCACACCATGGAGATACCTTTTTCCTGTAAAGGAAGAGGCTTAAAACATCCACTTCCCCTGGGAACACACAGTGACAATAAATATCTTCAGTTTGTGAAGAGTTCATACAAAGTGATAAAGAAGTTCTTTATGCCTCAAGAAAAAATAATGGCCCTAAAAAGTAGAAGTCACCCAAGTGTTCATGGACAGACGAATGAATGGACCAAATGTGGTATCCGATAGAACGTGCAGTGCTGTACAATGGCACATTTCAGCCTTGAAAAGGAAGGACATTTTGACACATGCTATGACCTGAACGAACCATGTAGGTATTTTCCTAGGTAAAGAAGCCTGTCACAAAAAGACAAATACGTATGATGATGATTTCTCTATCATCAGGTTCCTAGAGGAGACAAGGTCATAGAGACAGAAAGTAAAATAGTAAACGGGTGCAGTGTCTCACACTTACAATCCTAGCACTCTGGGAGGCCGAAGACAGAGGATCCTTGAGTTCAGAAGTTCAAGACCAGCCTGAGCAACAGAGTGAGACCTTATCTCTACTATAAATAGAAAAATGGTGGGTATCTGTAGTCCCAGCTAGTCCAGAGGCTGAAGCAGGAGGATCACTTGAGCCCAGAAGTTTGAGGTTGCAGTGAGCTGTGATGATGCCATGGCACTCTAACCTGAGACATAGAGTAAGACCCTGTCTCAGAAAAAGAAAAAAAAGTAGAGTGGTGGTTGCCAGGGGCTGGGGAAAGAGGGAAGTGAGCTATAAAGCTTCAGCTGAAGATGGATGGTGACAGCTGCAAGACAACGTGAATATACTTAATGCCACAGAACTGTACACTTAAAAATGGCTAAAATAGTAAACTGTACGTTTTACCACAACAAAAAGACCAAGGAAAGACAATTCACAAAAGAAGAAATGTAAACAGTCAATAAATATCTGAAAAAATGTTCAAGCTCACTAATAATTTAAGAAATGCAAATTAAACCCACTTCAAAATGTTATTTTTTGCCTCTACACTTAGTGAAGAGATGCTAAAATGCAGATACACAATGCCAACAAGGATGTTCTCATGCAGCTCTGATGCAACCTTTTTAGGAAGAGCCCAGGATTCAACCCTTTTGCTTGTTCCCAAAATGGGCATGAGGGCCCTGGAAGGCTGGGAGTAGGAGTAGGAAGGAGTAGAGTGGACAACAGGTGGCTGCTCCAGAGGAAGAATAATGAAACAGACCACAGGCCCAGCTCCTGTGGATGGCCTCTCTTCCACTTCATTCTGGTCAAACACAGTTGACCTGTCAGAAAAATGCAAGGGAAATGATGCGGATGGACCCAGTTATGTAACTGGCATTATCGTGTGAGAGAGAAGAGGCCAGGAAAGGAGCTGTGGAGGCAGAAGGCCCAGGAACCTTTCATAAGAACAAGAAGGCCAGGTGTGGGGGCTCACGCCTGTAATCCTAGCACTCTGGGAGGCCGAGGCAGGTGGGTTGCTTGAGCTCAGGAGTTTGAGACCAGCCTGAGGAAGGGCGAGACCCCATTTCTAAAAAAATAGCTGGGTGTTGTGGCAGATGCCTGTAGTCTCAGCTACTCCAGTTGAGGCAAGAGAATCTGCCTCTTGCTCCGCTGAGGCGAGAGGATCTTGCAAGCCCAAGAATTTGAGGTCATTGTGAGCTATGAGGCCACAGCACTCTAGCCAGGGAGACAAAGTGAGACTCTGTCTCAAAAAAAAGAAAAAGAAAAAAGAACAAAGAGAAAGCAAAGCCTTTTGTCATCCCTCCTCTGAGCACACTGTGTAGTGCCAGGCAGACCTTCTCTGCCAACCCGGGAGGAGAAGCCCAGCATGGCACGTGAGCCCAGGAGCAGCCAGGAACCTAGCTGTTCATGTTGACTGATGGAGAGGTCCCGGGACTGAGCAGCCTGGGCACACGAACGGATGGCTCTGAATCCAGGACAGGACAGGAAGTGAGCTGCAAGTGACAGCCAGCAAGCAGCAGGAGCGACACCTTGACTGCTGCCAAGTGTCAAGTCCCAAGCACTCACAGGTCTTCACCCAGCAAAGCTCATTTTCTAAATGTGAATTATTTCTTAATTTAGAATCAATGTGAGAACAAGGCACAAAAACATGGGGTCTGCACAAAAACAGCCATCATTGTTTCCTGCTGAATCTATCCTGGCTTTCTGCTCTTCAGAGAGTCCAGCTCCAGCCAGTCAAGAAACAAAAGGAGCATTTCCTAGTGTACCCAGCTGTTTCTGGGCTGGTCACTCTTTGCCCATCCCGTCCCATCCCCTATTCTCCTGCAACTGACTCTTGCTGTTTTCTTAAACTATACCTAAAAAAACACCAGCTTTGATCTGGTAAAATGTTAACTTCAGACTCAGTAACCTCCAGGGGAGAGACCTTCAGACTCAGTAAACCCTCCAGAGGGGATACTTGGCCCTTCAGGCAGAACTCACATGCTCACAACATTCACTGATGGGATGTTCTACAGAGGCCCTGAAGACTAGCCCAGTATACTTCTTTTGCATCTTAGTCCATATTCAACTGCCAAAATGGTTAATCTTCCTGAAAGTCTAAACCCTACTACCAGCACCACCAGCCTACTACCCCTCTTTTGTACAAATTCCTGAGCAAGATATCCATGTGGTTGAAGGAGGAAAGGTTTGGCTCCAGAGGAACAAGTCTGCCAAGCTGCCAAGCACAGGAGTAGAGCTTGAAAATCAGTGAGGAGTGGCCCTGGAAAAGAGAGTATTTCAGGTTCTTCTCATGTTAGGGCCTGGGCAGGGGTCAGAGTCTGTGGAATGTCAGGGCCTGGGGGATGCCATGCTGGATACAAAACTAACCATTATGACGTAACGTAGGAGACAGAGATGTTAAGTTCTTTATAGGTAGGGCCAAATAGCCAACTGCCCACATCTGAGCTGGGGAGTGGCAACAGTTCTCATGTGAACTTCAGGTTACTATGAAAAAGTACAATATGATGTGGCTGCTGTATGGAAAAAATGGAACATTCTTGTTTAAGAACACCACATTCAACCATAATAATGGAAGTATCAGGTACAGGTCTCAGGGAGTAGTAATCTAATGTTCTAAACTGCTCAGACAACATTTGGAATATTGTTTCACATGTGCTTGTTTTAGGGACTGAATGATGATAAACTAGGAATTGTCCTAGAAAGAGTTGGCTTGAGAACAAAGAAAGGGTAAAAGGAACGACAAAGAAGTTCTGGACAACTTCTGGGCAAAGACAACTGAAGGAAAATGTAGAATGACAGAATGTCACAGATTTGAGGGCTCCTGATTCAGGGGACCTCTGGTATCACACAGATAAGCACCAGGGACCTTGAGACTCACAGGCCATACATAACATCATGGGTTTTTAGAACTGGAAAGAACTTTACATGAAGTCTGATCTACTCCCATTTTAGGGATGAGAAAACTGAGATAAGAAATTGTGTGTGATGTAGGCAGGAGACCAGATGTAGCACAACCAAGACTGATTCAGTCCCTTGACTTTTTTTTTTTGACAGAGCCTCAAGCTGCCACCCTGGGTAGAGTGCAATGACATCATAGCTCACAGCAACCTCCAACTCCTGGGCTCAAGCTATTCTCCTGCCTCCACCTCCCAAAAAGCTTGGACTACAGGCGCCCACCACAAAGCCCAGCAATTTTTTGGTTGCAGCCGTCATTGTTGTTTGGCGAGCCCGGGCTGGATTCGAACCTGCCGGCTCAGATGTATGTGGCTGGTGCTTTAGCTGTTTGACCCACAGGCGCCGAGCTAGTCCCTTGATTTTTATTCTAAATTCTTCCACCATAAGAGCACTGTCTTGAGGTTTTTTTTTGGGGGGGGGGAGGATTCTTTTCTTTTCTTTTTTTTTTTTTCCTTTTTGAGGCAGAGTCTCACTTTGTTGCCCTAGCAAGAGTGCTGTGGCATCATTGTAGTTCACTGCAACCTAGGCTCAAATGATCCTCCTGCCTCTGGCTATTTTTTCTATTTTTAGCAGAGATGGGGTCTCATTCTTGCTCGGGCTGGTCCCAAACTCTTGAGCTCAAGGGATCATTACGACTGTACCTCTCAGAATGGTAGAATTACGGGTGAGTCACTGTGCCCAGCCAAGAGCACTGTCTTGTAACATTCAGAGGCACCAAGAGTAGCTCCGCCCTGATTCAAAGGGCAACACAAGAATCAGTGGTGAAATGTAACTACATTTCACAACAGAAAGGGGATATCAGGGTATAGAAGGGTGTATAGTTCTGTTTTGGTCTAAGAGCTTCCCAATAACCAACCTAGCCAGGCCTGGCATCAGGGGCCTCCAGGAGGCAGCGAGACGCCCATTCCCAGGAAATCTTCAGAAAGAGGAAGGGATTCTGCTGAGAGGTAGGGCATTGGTCTCTACTAACAGTAAAATTCCATGATTCCCACTTAGAGAAGGAGGCTTTCCAGCACCCCGCCCCCAGGCACAAGGTTGGGGTAAGGCTGAAGGCACAAGTAGAGACAGGGTCAATGCTGAGGCTGGGGAACAAGCCTCAGTTCCCTGTGGCCACTTCTCTTCCAAATTTAAAGGGCTCCTGAAGCCTCCCTTAAGGAGAGAACTATCCTGAAGTCGGAATTGTAGTACAGATGACCATTGTTTTCCTTCTCAAGAATTCAGCAAGGGTGGCTCGGCGCCTGTGGCTCAACAGGCTAAGGTGCCAGCCACGTACACCTGAGCTGGCGGGTTCGAATCCAGCCCGGGACCGCCAAACAATGACGGCTGCAACCAAAAAATGGTTGGGTGTTGTGGCGGGTGCCTATAGTCCCAGCTACTTGGGAGGCGGACGCAGGAGACTCGTTTGAGCCCAGGAATTGGAGGTTGCTGTGAGCTGTGATGCCACAGCACTCTATCCAGGGTGACGGCTTGAGGCTCTGTCTCAAAAAAAAAAAAAAAAAAAGAATTCAGCAAGGGTGTAATTGACACTAAAGCAGGCAAGATTCTAGTTGGGCATAATGAAGATCTCCTTGTCCATCAGAGTAATAAACACTGTAACTAACTGCAGGGAGAAGTTCAGAGGCTCTGTCACTTCCCCAAGGGCACACACAGCTTTCTGGCCTGCAGACTCAGAAGCTCAGCTGTCACCAGGCTGGGAACTCGACCAGATGGCCTTCCAGGTCTCAGGTCTGGCATTCCTAGACCTGCCTAGGAATCTTCTCAGCAGCAGCAGTGTCCCCAGGGTCCAAGGGAAACCATTGGCCATGTTATCACCTTGGACTCTGTAGTCTTTCTCCCCAGTTTCATTTTAATGTTCCATATAAGGCAGCTACTCCCACCAAGGGACATCTCCTCGGCCACCAAACCCAAATGGCTTACTGGCTTCTCTCCAAGGTAAAAAGAGAGATTCACTCCTAAGCCTCTTCCTCTATCCAGACAGACTAATTCATCATGTATACTGGAAAGTCCCTTTTCAGCCACAGCCAAAAGTCTTTCTTTTTTCTTGGAGCCCAGATAAGCTGGGAAGGGAGTTCACTGTTTTGCAAGTTTCAGAGGTGAAAGTCACTGTCATTAAAAAAAAAAAAAATTGGCATAAAGTCTAGAAATGATTCACACTGAGAAGTCTGACTGGTTGATTGCAAATTCATTCACAGCTTAATAAATCATTTGCTTGGGGGGTGGGGGGGGGGTAGCGGGAGGTAAAAGACTGCAAAGAGAACAAACAGGGCCAGAGCCCCAGGGACCTGCATTCTTCTTAGGCAGTGATGGTGTTAGCTGGTGGCTCTAGCTTTTATTGAAAGAGGATGTACGTGGGGCTGAGTAAAAGAGTTTGGCTGGAAATTTAAAGAAACCTTGGCACAATCCCACCATACAGTTTCAGACAGGACAGCAAGCCCCCGCCCCCCATCGCCCTTCCCAATTGCTAAAGCTTCCAAGGTAAATATCTCAATTTTTTAAAGGGCTGGCGGGTGAACGGGGAGGGGAAGGCAGTTTGTAGCAGGACCAGGAAAATGGAAATTGCTTCTGTTTGCAATGTACAGGCTGAAAAGGTCCCAGGCTGCCCACTCCGCCTCAGCCCCAACTCTCCACCCGCCTTTGAAGCCACTGACCTTTGCCAAGAAGGTGGCGTTCCTGATGGCGCCCACCATCTCAACCCCGTTAGGGTGCACCTTGGCCACGTGCATCCACATGCGCTCCCAGGTGTGGCTGTCGATGGGGAAGCCGCTCTTGTTAACGTGAAACAGCACCCCGCCGTCTTTGTCCTCCTCCTCCGAGCCCCCGCTGGTGGCGAGGCTCACGGGCCGCGCGTGGCTGCTCCGGGACCGGGTGCCTTTGGCGCCTTTGGGGTGGGGGCAGCGGTGGGTGTCTGCAGCGGAGCCGGTCATGGTGGGGCCGGGCCGGGGAGCGCGGGGGCAGCGGCGGCGGGGGGCGTGTGCGCGCGGGCGCGGCGTGGGGATCAGCGCCCCGCGGGGGTGGCCTTCTCCATGCCTCTCGCTGCCGCAGGACGCACGAAGGGAGAGCGGCGGCGGGAGTCCGCGGAGGCGGCCGTACTCCCGGCTAAGGGCCGCGCCTGCAATCAGTGGAGACACAGCAGACACCACGGCTAAGGGGACACCCAGAGGACCCGAGTGAGGGGCCCCAAAGTGTTTCCACGCCACCTCCCGCTAACCCAGTGCGCCGACAGAACCCCTAGGAATGGCATACCTAGATTACCTAGAAAGACAGCTCGAAATTTGCCACAAAGCGTCACACAAACCTAAACACCGGGGGCGTAGGGGATGCGTAGGGGACAGTGAAGGGAGAAGAAAGGCAGCTCGTGTAGCGTGAAGGAACAGGAGGTGCCCGCACGGCTCCACGCATTCCTGGGTCTCCAGATGTAGCAGAGAGAGCGAGGAGCTGAGCCAAGTAACGTGTCGGCACGTGAGTGAATGCCCAGAGCTGGCGCGAGGGCGCTGCAGCAGCCTCGGCTTGCAAAGGCGGCTGGCTTTCTCCCCCGGCCCCGGCGGGGCTGTGGTGGGCAGAACCCCACCGCCCCCTTTCCCCGAGGCCAGCCAGGCAGCGGGAGGGATGGCTGCACGCGGGGCGCAGGAAGCGCGCACGGCAGCTCGGGGGCCCTACCCCGGGACAGTCGGCTTCATCGCTGCAGAGCCTGTCCGGGTGGCGGGGGCTGCGAGGACGGCTGCTGCTGCTGGGCCTGGGGCTGGGGCTGCAGGGGTTGCTGCTGCCGTCGCCTCATTCCATGTCCCATTCTCGAATGTTATTCTGTGACATATAAGCGAGTCACCCGGGCAGCTGCCGATGTTCCGAATGCGTCCATTGGCCACCGCAACAAAGAGGGGCGGGTCCCGGGCTTGGGACTCTACAACCCGGAGCTCCGCGACGTTCTGATTGGCTTCGAGGGTTCCCTGGCGGGAGGGGATGCAATTAGGGGGAGCTGGGCGGCCTCTCGAAATCCGATCGCTGTAGTGTCCTGGGAGCCCCGCGGGACTGGAGCGTTTGTCCATGGGACTTAAGATCGAGTTTTCTCAGAGGTGATGGCACTGCGAGGGTTTGCAACTGTGGGAAGCAGACGAGAAGCAAAGCTACCCTAGAAATGCCCTAGAGAGTGCTGGACAGCACCTGCCCTACCGGGATGATGTGTGGTCAGGCGTGGGCTGCTCACACGTATGCGCGCAGTCAAACGTTACGTTACAAAATTCCCAAAACTGACAAATGGGCACAGCCTCGGATCTTCTGATAATAGTCGTGTTTTCAACCCAAGCTGACATGCAACGATGAAACCCAGGAGGTCAGGCGTGCCTTGACGGTTTGCCACAGGTAGCTAGTTAGGGCTGGAGTGGAGAGATGTTTCAAATCCGTGGTGAAGTGGGTGGCCCTGTCACACACTACTGAAACACCTTTTTCTGAATTTTTTCCTTTTTTTGAGACAGAGTCTTGCTCTGTCACATCGCTGCAACCTCAAATTCCTGGGTTCCATCTGGCCTCCTGCCTCAGCCTCTCTAGCCACCAGGACCACAGGCACTTGCCAATGCCCACCTAATTTTTCTATTTTTAGTAGAGATGGGGTCTGGCTCTTGCTCAGGTTGGTCTCAAACTTTTGAGCTCAACACATCCTCCAGCCTCAGTCTCCCAGAGTGCTAGGATTACAGGTGTGAACCACCAAGACTAGGCTGTGGCTTTTTTTTTTTTTTTAAAAGAAAGAGATGGGCTCACCTGTGGCTCAGTGAGCAGGGCGCCGGCCCCATATACCCAGGGTGTCGGGTTTAAACCCAGTCTCGGCCAAAACTGCAACCAAAAAGTAGCCGGGCGCTGTGGCGGGCGCCTGTAGTCCCAGCTATTTGGGAGGCTGAGGCAAGAGAATGGCCTAAGCCCAGAAGTTGGAGGTTGCTGTGAGCTGTGTGATGCCACAGCACTCTACCGAGGGCGAGAAAGTGAGACTCTGTCTCTACAAAAAAAAAAAAAAAAGAAAGAAAGAAAGACAAGAGCACAATGGGGTGGGAAAAGTACCAGACTGCTAACTGTGGACTGGCTCTATATCCAGGCTTGTCACTTGACTGAGCTGAGTGACTGTGGATCAGTCATGTCTCAGCTTTGGGCCTTATCTCCTCTTTTTGACAAAAGTAGAGCAGATCTCTACTCTCCAAAGTCTCTTCCGGTTCCAAGGTTCCGTGATTCCCTAACCTCCTCTCTCATGGACACTTAGAATCCTGGCCATAATGTCCTTCCTCTTTAAACTCCAGGCCAGTGTGCTGGCTTTGAGAGGGTGAAGCACTTATTATAGAAATGGCAAGTGAACCTCAAATTAAGAACCATCGTCAAAGAGCCACTGATGGCAGATCAGTTTCTGGAGGCTTAATCCTACCAGTTGCCTATAATGGAACTGGAACTTGTCACCCACAGAGAGGGGGGGTGAGGGGACCAGCAGAGGTCCCTAAGATGTAGCTGAGAGCCACGACTTGGGTGAGGAGACCTGGACTCCTCCCCGAGAGCCCATGCCTAGGACTTTATAGATTCAATAAAGAGAATAATAACTTAGGCCTAGATAGACAAAGGAAATGGCCCATTTGGGGAAATTATCTGAATATTCAAGTGCAACAAGCACACCTGAAAATAATCAAGAAATTGAAAGACAATGACTCCTCTCCATATAATTGCTTTGGTTTTGTTTCCTGATTAAAAGAAAGCATGCCTCAAAGACTGATCTATTTTCTTATCTCAAACATTTTGCTTCCCCTCTTTTTGCATTCATTTCTCAAATACGTCCCTGTCTCCACATTTCCCCAGAGTTTCAAGTCCAGGAGACTAGAATTTCAGGATGAAGCCCTTCATGCAGAGGGTGAGGATTTGACCTGACAGTCCCTCAGGAGAAAACTGAGCTCTCAAAGCTCAAGTGAACAGACCAGTTGGCGAACGTTGAAGACTATGCCAAGGGTCACCTTCCCTGGAATCACTTCCCACTGTCCCCACTTAGGCCAGATCCGGACACCTACAATCACCCTGTTAAACCAGGGCCTGGGGTCTTCCTCTAATTGAATACAAATCCTAGTGACCAGAGAGGGTTATCAGTTCCTCTTCCTGCTTCCCAAAGCCTTAGGACTCCCTGACAGATGAAGCAAAAAGCTTATGTTGTCCTTCTACAATATTTCTTTTCTTTCTTTCTTTCTCTCTTTCTCTCTTTCTTTCTTTTTCTTGACAGAGTTTCACTCCATTGCCCCAGGCTAGAGTACCATGGCCTCAACCTAGCTTGCAGCAATGTCAGACTCCTAGGCTCAAGCAATCCTGCCTCAGCTTCCCGAGTAGCTGGGACTACAGGCACCTGCCACAACACCTTGCTAATTTTTCTATTTTTAGTAGTAACAGGGTTTTGCTCTTGCTCAGGCTGGTCTTGAATTCTTGGGCTTTGGCCTTCCAGAGTGCTAGGATTACAGGTGTGACCCACCACACCACACCACTTCTGCAATATTTACTTGCCCGTTCTCTCCCCCAGAGGTGGAATAGGGTAGACAGCCAAGTGACAGAACATATGAAGACAGTTGGGAGATTTGGCTACTTCTCCAAAGAGGTGGTAGGGCAGTTTCTGAAGTGAACTGTGCTACCTTACTTAAGGCACTGAGAAAGGAAAAGGGTCTTTTTTTTTCTTTTCTTTTTTCAGAGTTCCTCTGCATTTGACAGTTGCACTAGGTTGCGTGAACCAGCCAACTTTGTTCCTTCATTTCCTGTGTATTTGGTGTTACATGATCCTCCAGTGAGCCCAAGCCAGATAGATTATGGGTTTCATAAGTTCTGGTAGTGAATAAGTGATGCAGCCATATATATACACAGTGAGACAAAGCTAATTTCCAATTTGAACAATGACACACTGTGACTGGATGCTAAACCTCCAAGAGCATGGTCACTTCCATTCATTGGCACCACTGACTGGTAGAGCAGGGAAGTGTAGTGGGAAAATCCAGAATGAGAAGAACTGGGTTCGAGTAACATCTCCTTACTCAGGTCATGGAGTGACTATGGAGTCATGAAAATAAGACAAAAATCCTATCTCAAGTGCTGGCTTCTGGAGTCATGAAAATAAGACAAAAATCCTATGTGATGGATCATCTTCCTAGCTCCACCCCTTATTATGGTGCAATGTTGTACAAGTTACTCAACAACACTGAGCCTTGGCTGGGCACCTGTAGCTGTGAGGTTAGGGGGCCAGCCACATACACAGAAGCTGGTGAATTCAAACCCAGCCTGGGCCTGCCAGACAACAATGACAACTACAACCAAAAAATAGCTGGGCATTGTGGCAGGCACCTGTAGTCCCAGCAACTTGGGAGGCTAAGGCAAGAGAATCACTTAAGCCCAGGAGTTTGAGGTTGCTATGAGCTGTGACGCCTCAGCACTCTACTGAGGGCAACATAGTAAGACTCTGTCTCAAAAAAAAAGCCTTGGGTGGCGCCTGGGCTCAAAGGAGTAGGGCGCCAGCCCCATATGCTGGAGGTGGTGGGTTCATATCCAGCCCCGGCCAAAACACACACACACAAAGCATTATTTTCCTCACAAAAAATAATGATACAAGAGGGATATTTTAGGCCTCAGAGAGGTAAGGTATGTGAAAACACACGCTAAGTGCCTGCTGCATATTAGTTGAGCCTTAATCTAAATCTGAGACAGTGACACAAACAGATTTGGAGACATCTGTTCTTAGCACATCTCATTGCCTGAGAGTCAAGACTGAGAAATTACTGCAGTTGCAGGAGAAGAGACAACATTTAAAACAAGCCATGAGTGTATGGAGGGGGAAAGAAAAACCTAACAGGGAGCAGGTGTAGGCATTGGCATGCAGGAACTGAAAGACTTTCTTTCTGCCTCCATTGGCAGCACAGAGGACGACCACCTAGTTACAGGTTGAATTGTAGGCCCCCTGCTCCAAATTCTGATGCTGACGTTCTAACCTCCGGTAAGTACCTCAGAATGTGATCTTATCTGAAAACAGGGTCAGTACAAATAAAATTAGTTAAGAGAAGGTCATATGGAAGTCGGTTGCATCTCTAATCCAATATGACAGATATCCTTGCACAAAGGAGAAATTTGGATGCTGAGACAGACCATGTGTGCAGGGAGAACTCCATGTGAAGATTGGATTTATGTTGCCATAAGCCAAAAAAACTAGCAGAAGCCAGGACAGAAGCCTGGAACAGATCCTTCGCTGGCATCTTCAGAGGGAACATGGCTCTCCTGATGCCTGGAGATCTCAGACTTCCAGCCTCCAGAAGCATGAGATAAGAGACTTATTTAAGCCTCTCAGTTTGTGACACTTTGCTATGGCAGCCTTAGCAAACTCATACACACACTGCCTGGGGCTAAGAGGGGTTCAAACCATACGTTCAGGGCCTTTGATCAGTCTGCTAAGGGAAGTTGCACTGTGCTGAATCAGTGAATTGAATTTTTCACTAAATTTCACCACTAATATTCTTTTTTTTTTTTTTTTTGGCCAGGGCAGGGTTAGAACCTGCCACCTCTAGTTTATGAGGCTGTAGCTCCTTTGAGCTATAGGCACTACCCCACCACTAATATTCTTTGGTTTTTATTTATTTATTTATTTTTCAACCACTAATATTCTTTAAATCATGAAATTCATCAATCCTGGTGTTGTTTTAAAACTTTAGAAGATGGCTGGGCATGTAGGCTTGCGCCTATAATCCTAGCACTATAGAAACCCCAGGAGGGAAGATTGCTTTAAGCCAGGAGTTTAAGACCAGCTTGAGGAAGAATTAGACCCACGTCTCTAAAAAAAAATAGAAAAACTATCTAGGCATGCACCTGTTGATCCAGCTTCTTGGGAGCTTGAATCAGAAAGATGACTTGAACACAGGCGTTTGAAGTTATAGTGAGCTAGGATGATGTCAGTGCAAATTAGTCTGGGCAACAAAGCCAGACTCAAGACTCTGTCTCATTCATAAATAAATAAATAAATAAATAAATATTTCAAAAATAAAGAAAAATAGAATAGTTTCTGGCTCGGCGCCTGTGGCTCAGCGGGCTAAGGCACCAGCCATGTACACCTGAGCTCCCAGGTTCGAATCCAGCCTGGGCTCGCCAAACAACAATGGTGGCTGCAACCAAAAAATGGCCAGGCGTTGTGGCAGGCGCCTGTAGTCCCAGCTACTTGGGAAGCAGAGGCAGGAGACTCGCTTGAGCTCAGGAATTGGAAGTTGCTGTGAGATGTGATGCCACGGCACTCTACCCAGGGTGACAGCTTGAGGCTCTGTCTCAAAAAAAAAAAAAAGTTCTTCAGATCTCACTTGTCCCAAAGGATATTCTCCATTTATCCCATGGTAGCATCTGAACTACATGAACTGTCACCATTTCCTACACTGTTTTATATCATTTCTAATTGGTTTGGGTCCAGGTCTTGTCATATAAATAGCAAAACAAAATGTAATATTTATTGAGTGCTTAATTTGTGCTAAATACAATCTAAGCACTTCATATGCATTGTTATTTAATGTTCAAAGTAAATCTATGCTGGGCGGCACCTGTGGCTCAGTGAGTAGGGCGCCAGCCCCATATACCAAGGGTGGTGGGTTCAAACCCAGCCCTGGCCAAACTGCAACAAAAAAATAGCTAGGCGTTGTGGCTCCCAGCTACTCGGGAAGCTGAGGCAAGAGAATGGCCTAAGCACAAGAGCTGGAGGTTGCTGTGAGCTGTGACGCCATGGCACTCTACCAAGGGTGATAAAGTGAAACTCTGTCTCTACAAAAAAAATTAATAAAAAATAAATAAATAAATAAATCTATGCTGTAAGGTTTTTTTGTTTTTTTTTTTTTTTTTGCAGTTTTTGGCCAGGGTTGGGTTTGAATCCTCCACCCTCGGTATATGGGGCCGGCACCCTACTCCTTTGAGCCAAAGGCACCACCCCATGCTGTAAGTTTTAAATTAAGACTAAGAAAGATGAAATAACTTACCAAAGGTCCAGCTAGAAGAAGGAAATCACAAAAATAAGTTGTCCATTTTAGCTTCAGCTCTGAATGGGGAAAAACACAATAATAAAAGGTTCAAGGTTTCTCCAGGAATTTGTAACTATTTTTTTTTTTTTTGAGACAGAGCCTCAAGCTGTCACCCTAGACAGAGGGCCAGTGGCATCACAGCTCACAGCAACCTCCAATTCCTGGGCTCAAGCGAGTCTCCTGCCTCCGCCTCCCAAGGAGCTGGGACCACAGCCGCCCGCCACAACGCCCGGCCATTTTAAGGTTGCAGCCATCATTGTTGTTTGGCGGGCCCGGGCTGGACTCGAACCGCCAGCTCAGGTGTACGTGGTTGGCGCCTTAGTGCGTTGAGCCACAGGCACCGAACCAGGAATTTGTAACTATTATACATTATCTATCCTTGCTTTAAACTTATACTACCCAAAGAATTCAGAAAAACCCAATTTGAAAAGTAAAGCTTACATTGGTGCCAGGTTGATAATATCTTTAATAGGCCGGGAAGCAGCAAATGTATATCCTCTCTGGAGAGATTATACCCTCAACCAAGGCCCACAAGGAATCCCAAAGGGTTCAGGCAACATAAACCCAGGTGTAAAAATTATCAATTCACAAACAAGAAAGACAACCAAGAGTCAGCATAAATAATTAGAATTAAATCTCTAAGGACTTTGGTTACTGAAATTAGGTATGGAATATACAATGTTTTTGTTTAAATTGCTTACAGAAATAAAAGATGGAATTAAAAGATGGCTTGGCGCCCGTAGCACAGTGGTTATGGTGCCAGCCACATACATCAAGGGTTCAAACCCGGCCTGGGACAGCTAAACAACAATGACAACTGCAACAAAAAGTATCCAGACACTGTGGCAGGTGTCTGTAGACCCTGCTACTTGGGAGGCAGAGGCAAAGACAACTGCTTAAGCCCAAGAGTTTGAGGTTGCTGTGAGCTGTGTTGCCATGGCACTCTACCAAGGGCAACACAGTGAGACTCTCAAAATAAAATAAAAACATAGCAATGAACAGGAGAATATTAAACTTGACCAGATTTGAAAAAGAACCAACTAGAACTAACATAAAAAGATGATCATTGAAATTAAAAGTTTATTAGATGATGTATTAGATAATGTGTAAGTTAGGGATGGCATAACAACAGCTGTACCAAACGGACCCCACAAGGCATTTCTGCTCACACTGGGCGGGTGAGCAAGTTAACAGGGCAGATTCCCTACACATAGGCATTCAGAGACTCAGACTGATAGAGGCTCTGCCATTTTTAGCACATGGTTTTTCAGATTTATTCCAGACATAAGAAGGGGGAAAAGAAGGGTGCATGTTGGAGGTTTTTATTTTTGGTTCATTTTTTTTTTTTTTTTTGAGACAGAGCCTCAAGCTGTCACCCTGGATAGAGTGCTGTGGCATCACAGCTCACAGCAACCTCCAATTCCTGGGCTCAAGCGAGTCTCCTGCCTCTGCCTCCCAAGTAGCTGGGACTACA